>JAZHYW010021399.1:0-156033 GCA_037355805.1 Ixodes ricinus
GCCTAACATTGCCAGCCCGTTTGCCGTCCCTTTTTAGGTGGCCCAAAAATTTGCCGTGACAAGTTGGATCTTGCCGGCCCGTTTTTTAGCTGGCCTGTTTTCTAGCTGGCCCGTTTTCTAGCGGGCCCGCTTTCTAGCGGGCCCGTTTTCTAGCGGGCCCGTTTTTTAGCTGGCCTGTTTCCTAGGTGGCCCGTTTTCTGCTGGCTATAAAAATGTCCCGTCGTGCACTTCCCCGCAGAGTACCTCGGAGGGTCCAGGACTGTGATCCATGAAGAAAGCCAGGCGAATGAGAAGTACAGGAAAATTTCACCGTAAAATCGAAGCTGTGACGTGGTTCTGAGCTTGACGTCTTCTTGTGAGAAGTCACGTCGCAGCTTTACTTTTGAGTCGCAAAATATATTGGAAAATCATTACCGAGCTCAATTTGTATAATTTAGCGATTGACTTCCCGAGTGCTCTAGGGGAAAGTAAATATACAGGAATTGTTTTAAGGGCAAGGCCGATGAATTCCAAACATTTAAAAGAACAGTGGGTCCGCAGGTAAACAATCCATTTATTTCTTTAAATTAGATGCGCAGCGTAAGATACAGGTGGTGCTTTGTTGCAATAAATACCACTTTCAAACAATAAAAAAGAAAAGTATATGAAAACTTGTGTCACTTGCTGAAACATCGGTGGAAGCATGGCCTTGCTTTCACTTGACACACTTCGTGAACTAGGACCCGCCACAGTTGCAGGTGCGCTCTCCGAGCCAAGTGTGTTGCAGTCTGCCGGAGCTTCATGCCATAAGACAGGTCTCCGCGGCACGTCCGAAGGCCAGTTGCCTCTGTCGTCAAGGCATGATGCTGCAGCGATTAAGAATTTTCAGTATTTTATTATAAGAAAACAAGGGAGAGAGAACAGGTCTTGTATCCTAATTACGTTTTAAAATTTAGCAAACCACAGGCTTTTTTAGAAAGTAGCTTGCTGGACGTTAGTCTATTCAGATGCTGAGTCATCGGCCACAAACATGGCCGCTAACTTAACGTTTATTCGTAAACTCTGCAGAAAACAAAATAAGGCAAAACAAATTCGCCAATTAGATAACCGCATTTGCTTTCGGCGGCCATGCTTGTGTGTAGTTACTCGACATTAAAAAGCAGTCTGACGTCGTATGGATAGACCCTGTAGCTCTGGCGGCAGTTTGATGAGTGGGAACAAAACAGTAAATTTTGACGCAACCAGGAAGGGGAGCTGAGGCTTTCTACTTGCCAGGATCTACAGGTCCATGGCTATACCATACAGGCTGCGTCATGAAAACACCGGCTAAATCGTTGCTCAAAAACTACACGTCGCACATAAAAAGCTAATTTTGTTTGATAGGAAAATTATTAAAATCTGACGTTCGGATAATTATGGTGTCAAAGATTTTAAATAAATTAACTTTCTGTACATACTAAATTTAGAAGTATGGTCAGGCCAGGGTTAAGACCTTGCTAAACTGCGTCAAGTATTGTAGAAAAGATAGTTTGACATTTTTTTCAAAAAATATTGTTTAATACAATACATTTCTTAAATTCAGTTAGCCTGATAAAAGCTTATTCTTAGAGTGTCACCAAAAAGTTAGATTCAGTAGCTTAAGACGTAGGGAAATGCGAAGGAGTCAGGCATGCTGACTCCGATAGGTTGGAAAAGGTCAGTTTTCGTCTTAGACGTTTCAATTGCTAATAAAAAGAGGACAAAAATGTGTGCAACTTGCGGTTCGCGCAGTTGCACCAACAGAAATCTTTTTTTATATAAATAATCTAAATTCGACCCCAACTTTGTGCCTGAAATAATATCTCACATGTATACTTCGTTACATCATGAGCACAAACTTATAAAAAATTGGTAAAATTTTTGCGTAAGATGGTGGACAGCGACAGCTGGAATGAAGCCATCTGAGGCGCAGACAACCGAGTATATTCTCTTTGCTTGGATGTGCGTAGAACTGCTGGCTGTCTTTCTCGCTTCCGGGCTCGTATGATTAGAGCTCAACATGCTTTAAACTTTAATGCAATCAGTGTGGCACACCTTCACTGCGGACAGCGGTACTTCGTACGCTGCGATGCGGTGGACGGAGATTGTCCTCACATGTCACGCTTGGACGTCTGGCGCAGGGACGCGAGTCTTCCCTGAAGGCTCATTCACACAGAAAAAACGTTTCGGCCGACGTCGACGGTCGCGTGAGTAAAGGAGGGTGCACACACAAGGACAAACTTAGTGTATTCTAGATGTTACATTCATCATCCATTTCAGTACAAATGTTCCTTGTGTGGCCGTCCTCCTATGATTAACGCGATCGTCGACGCCGGCCGAGACGCGCGACTATATACCTCGGACGGCAAGCCGATGAGTGCGCCGTATACGCCGTGCTGTATCGGCGGACACTTCGGCAAGAGAAAAGTACCCTCCTATAAACTATTTACATCTTGTCGCTGTAAAATGCAGGTGGCCACCGTTGAGGAATTGGCAGTTAGCTTTCTTTGCCTCACCTTCACATAGGCAAACCGTAAGGGCTGCGACTGTGAACCGATTACTTTACAAATAGTCACCCTCCACGAGTGCTTGTGCGCAGCCGAGCTGGCGTCAAACGCGAAGAGTCCGCGCTTGTAGCCGTTGTGGTAAGTCCATGCTAAGGTGAAATGAAGTAAACCTGTTCTCCGCTTTCCACCGCCGACGCCAGCCGCTATCCGAATAATTTGAAAAGAGGCGATTCCAAACGTGCTTCTTAGAATACAAAAATATTGGGAATAGATACCTGTATCGTCCAGGACAGGGTCCAAGATGTCCTCTTTTGGCGAGAACAAAACTTACTAGCTAGGAACTCTTTCAACACTTGACTCTATTCCGTTATTAGACAGTGAGCTACATAATTACCCAGTCGGTTGTGCTGAAGAGGACTGTGCCCGCAGTAACAGCACCAGCCAAGTTGGCCCAGAGGTGGGGGTCGTGCTGGTCGCGCTGGTCGTGCCGCCTGATCAGCGGGCCGTGCGACGCCATCGCATTCACATGTTCCCTCATGGTTACACCGCCCGCGTTGAATTCCGTTGATATCCTTCGACGTGAGCATCCTGAAGAACTAACTCATTGTCCCGCGGCTTCGACGCACACTCTAACATAGGCTGCCATCACCATGATATCACAACAAACGTCACCCGCAGATGCTTCCGATTAGATTCAGACTTCGTACATTCAAAATTCGTCGTCCTCGCACACCGAGAAGATAAATTACCGTGCCCGCTGGCTGCGCCTGCGGGGCACGTTGGGCAGCCGCATCTGCCGCCATCTAGCGGAGAGCAGAGTGTTTTTCCGCTCTTATGCGCATAGCCGGCCCGTTTTTGCCGGCCCTGCAGAAACGGGCCGCCAAATATTACAGGGCCGCCTACGGAGCCACCTATATAGCCATTCGAACCATGAAAGAGGGGAGGGCACACTCCAGCCGTGACGTTGTACACGGCTATTTTGACGGGGCCGGATCAGTTCGCGGCTAAGTCCTGAAAACTTTGAACGTCACGGCTATGGCCGTGACGTTTGCCAGCCCCAGATTAAGAGTGCAGGGACGAGGGAAGGGAAAGAAGAAGAGCAGGTGGACAGAGGCATTCTCATTGGTCTGTCATGAGTAACATCTTTCTGACGAACGACTCGACGTCACGCGCACCCTCTTTCTCCGATGTCTCCGTTTTGCTCCGACAGAAATCATATCCAAACCGAAAAACGAAAGAAGCGTTCCCGGTTTCCGTTTTTGGTTTGGAGACCACTCTCCCAGCTCTTCAGACCTTCTCAGAACGATTGAACTGGTCGAACTCGATTGACGATAGGCAGTTTTGGAGAAATGTCGATACAACTTTCTGCCAAGTTTTATTTTCATTGACAACTACCCTGAATTATATTGAACTAGTTCAAAATAATTCCTATCGTTTCATTATTTTTAATAATAATCGAACAGCCAGCATTACAGCGATAAAATCTAGTCTGCCCTTACCCTGTTTGTCAATACGTGGGAAGTTTTTTCGTCGGCCTATTTCATAAAATTTGCCCTCATCCACCTTTACGAGATCATTTCATTACAATGCCTTACTCGTTCCGTGTCTATCATCAGCATAAAGTGGGACGTTGCCAAACCAGCACCTTTCTCTATTCGTTCATACGTGAATGGAACCACCTTCCTACAGATATCACATCTATTATTCTGGTAATCTATGTTCACGTTTTTGTCTGATGCTTCTGCATGATTTTCTTGCTTTACCTTTCTTTGCTTATGGAAGACGTCATGTTTCTGGTTTTAAATTACTGCGCATATTTAGTGTTTGCATATCTTTGCCACCTCTATTTATTGTCTTTTTTGTGTTTTCTTTTCCACCTCTACAATGCTTCGGCGCTTGAAGGTATGTATAATTGTAGAAAAAAACTACATAAAATAGTGTTCTTGCGGCATCGACGAGAAGAAGCGAGACCATTAACAATGAAGTAGTCTCCGGCACTTCGCAGGTAGGCCTAGACGCCAACATTTGTTTGCCATTAATCGAATTATTTTTCGGGACACCAAGGAGAGGCAGTCGCTGCGGTGTAATCTTTTCCCTTGGCGTCGGCTCTTGATGAAGTAATACAGGCCAGCTTCCTCGGCTCCCATCTGTCAGATGAGCTGAGTGCTGATAGATTCCAACCCTCCGAAGAAGCACTGGCGACTGTCGCAACGAACCCGTGGGCCGTTCTTCCTATATGGACAACGTATTGCCCCATAGATAGATATCGTCCGGATTATCGTAGAAGTGACTTTCTGCAGCCGCGCGGAAGACGTGGATTCCTGGGGGACAGGGCGATCAGAGCTGCCGTTTTGAATCTCTTGAAACCTCGCGGAAACCGTTTGGATCTCTTGATTGGTTCTTGAACGGAAGCGGACACAGATGGGCGCCCCAAGAAGACATTCTGAAGGAAACCTCGGTGCAACTTGGCGACGTCCACCATGGTCCGCCAAGGAAGCCCAAAGCAAAGCCGCGAAGCACGATTCCGTGACAGTCCGCGACCCGCTTGAGGCCGCGCTCTTGCGAGCCGCGTGAAGGGATGGGATCATCGACAATTTCTTTTTCTTTTTTTTTCTTCTTTCGGAAAGTGAGTCAGAATTAAAGTCACCGGATCCCGGGAAAGTAACGCCGTGCTCCCCGTGTGGTCGCCAATTTGCTCCATGAAATGAGCGGGTTCTCTAAAGTGTTCCTGGGAAAGCTAGCGCCATTGCCCTCCCTGCCTCCTAGCACGACACAAAGAGATACTAGCATACAGAAACCTCGCAAGGCGATTGGCTGATCGGTCTCTGTTGCAATGGAAATCGTCGGTTCTTTAATAATAAGTTTATTTTCCATGAAATATGGCGGAGCAAGAAGAAAAAAAGCCTCAGTGCAGGCTTGACCAGCCCTCAGCCCCATACAATGACAATACGGTAACACGAGAGAAGAAAAAAAAAGCACACGCACACACTGACACACACGCGCACACACACGCACACACATACACAACACACACACACACACACACACACACACACACACACACACACACGCAAAAGAAATAACAGAAAAATGTATCTTATCAAACTGAACATTTTAAAGAACCAGTTACATTACAAAAAAGAGAACAGTCACTAGCGCAAATGAAATGAATGCAAGTCCTTGTTAGAGATAGAATATATACAAATATTATGTTGCCTTAGGAAATTTAATATTCTAGAATCTAGATATAATGTAACATTTGCGTACCATAATTCGTCCTACAGCATTTAATCCTCCAATATTCCACATTTCGAGTCAAGTAGACCATAGATGCGCTCGTTAGGTGTCAGTTCCACTAGTTTTGATAGAAATGTAGAATGTTTACGTTTTTCTAACTTTAAGCTTATACATAATCTATATTCATAAAGGTTACCTATTTTTAGCATTTTATGATCATTAACCAAACTACCTATCTAGTAATCATAAGGTACGTTACATATTATTCATACTATTTTTTTTCTGCAATTAGAATACATTTTGCAGATTCGTAACTGTGGTGTTACCCCAGACGAGATTGTGGTAGTTTAAGTGAGATTAGAATAAGGAATTATAGACTAACAGTTTCACATTAAATGGGAGTGTGTCTCGTTTGTAATATGACATTCCTTTAATATGGATGTCCTACGTGACATTCGTTCAGAAGAAAGAACACCGAGATTTTTAAAAGTACTAACGATTTCAGTTGGGGTGGAGTCAAGCACGATGTTTCTGGTTAAAGAGGAGCAGCTATTTTTTGCACGAAAAATTATGGTTTTTGTTTTATTAGAATTAATTTTTGGTAGTTATCCTTCGCCCAAGCAGAAAGCTTGGTCAAAGTAATATTGGCACTGTTGACAGGAGCATCGCAATTATTTGAATAAAAGAATTCGCTGCTGTCGTCCGCATATATGATAATTTATGCAGGACTTATGTTTACAATGTAATTGATATGGTTAAAAAGGTACAGCCCAAGGACGCTACCCTGTGGGACGCCCGAGTGAATTTGCTTAATATTGGGAGAAAATTAGCAACAGAAACGTATTGATTGCCATGTAAGACTTTAAAAGAGGTAAACCACGGACACCGTAACATTCGAATTTAAGAAGCAATCTATCGTGATAAATGAAGTCAAAGGCTTTTGTGAAATCAATAAATACACCCAGCTTATTTTCCTCGAAATATTTTAATATGATTTTTTTTCTAGTAGCGCTAATTTAGTCGGTCGGTTTTTCCTAAAACCAAACTGTGCGAAGGTGAGCAAGTTATGTTTGTCGGAAAATTGCTCTAAACGAGTCTGTATTATTTTTTTCTATGCCTTTTGAGAATAACGGGAGGATAGAAAGGGGTCAATCGTTACTGAGAATATTCTTATCTCCTTTCTTACACAGAACTGTTACTTTTGCCTTCTGCACTTTTGGTGGAACGCTCCCGTTCTTAAAGATAACTTAAAAATGTGACAGCCAGGGTGGTATTACGTCAAGTACGTACTTTTTACCTAAGGCACTTCGTAGTCCTGAGTGACATAGCAGCAGTCTACCCAAAGTTCGGATTTTATTGATTTATTTACAAGTATACACGCAGCTCCTCCACGGCGAGATGTGCGATTTAAAAAATAACTCGACTTAGGTACTATCACGATCGATATGAGTGCGAACAATGCTTCGCGTGGCCCGCGGTACTATCAGTGCCCCCTGGCGGTTGCTCTTTGAAGTATAAGTGCACCTTGCGGTCGAGACATATCGTCTCTAATAGCGATCGCTGCACCACTCTGCACTTCCGGGTCGTTTGCTAGTAAAAAGCGGTCGGCGAAACCGCGAAACTGTTCACCAATGATGAAGCGCATTTTTCGCTAACAATGTGCGCCAGCAGAAATAACTTTCATAAATATTTTAGGGTCATCTTTTCGATTAGGAAGTTTTAGAACATTATTATGCATTACTCTGATAGCAATACGTGATACTTGGCCGTGATACTTCGCATGCATAATATTGTTATCGGAGGTATCAAAACAATCAACTAAGACTGCCTATTATTTCTATTATTTCCTTCGCGTGAGTTTTGCGAGAGCAAAACCACCAATGCGCAGAGGCAAGAAGTTAGCGCGGTGCAAGCGTGGGCGATATACCTTCATCATGAAAAACAGCGCGAAAAAAAAACGATGATGACGGAGAAGAAACACACGAGGCGTCCTCGTCGTTTCTTTCGCGCTGTTTTCCGAGATGAAGGGTATATCACCCACGCTCGCGCCGCGCTAACTTCTTGCCTCTGCGCATTGGTGGTTTTTGCTCTCGCAAAACTAACGCGAAGGAAGTAATAGGCAGTCATAGTTGATTGTTTTCATACCTCCGATAACAATATTTCTCAATTCCAACTACTGTCTCCTTGAGACTTAGAAGGCTGTCCACTTTTCATTCATTACGGCAAACATGCCATTGAGCTCTTGCTCATTCTTTTCTTTTCCGCCTTGGCGTCTTTGCGTCATCGCAGTGCTACACGTTCGTCACCTCCAGGGTTGGCGAAGAGCTGAACCTTCTGTTCTGTATTCCGTCTTTGGAACAGCGGAACGAGCCCCAACGTGATAGTGGTAGTCGCTATCTAGAGACGACAGAAAGCACTTATCCTCGGGTAGGGCTTCACAACACACTACGCATTTCATACTGGCACGATCAAACACTCAGCGTGAGACAATATGGCAGCAATCTTCGAAGCCCTAAAGGGGTCGTCCTTCTGAACCAGCTCGAGATGACGAGGCAATGTTTCGGCGGCGCCCTCTTGCGGTTCCTATTTCTGAGCGTCACCACTGAGATTATTAGGAGCGAGCGACAAGTTCGATGGTGCGTAAAAAGCGCGCTGGAAGTCATCACGTTTCTAAACCGACAGAGTTGAGACTTTGCTCTTATTTCCGTCGATGAGAGCAAGACGTCACGTCTGGCCAATCGTGGAAGGCCGATCACAGCGACGCTTGTGGTCGCGCACGACGCCAGTGGAGCACCGTCGTACTGAAAGCGTTCCTGGCCGATATAACATCCTTTGGCACTGCGTAGCGTATGCAATCAACTTATCAATCACGCTTATCTACACAGATGTCTTACAATGGGTTTTCTTGCGTATTTCAAGACAGGAAAAATATGTTTCAATTAATGCAGGCAAGGCACCGACGCCACGTGTTGATGGCGGTGCGAAGATTTGCGCTTCTTTGGCCAGTGAGTGGTTAACAAAATCTGGGTATACAAGAAATGTCTGCACGATTTTCGATCGGCTAACCAAGACTTAAGAGGTCGAGGAGAAACTGCTCATTCCGTGAACTAAAATGGCGACTATACGGTAACGCTACTTTCTCAGGGTGACTTTAGCTTGTCTCTGATCTCTCCACTCTCGGTGATCCGATTTCCCGGTGGCTGCCTTATAAAGACATTTGATTCGGTCCCTCCCTCTCGTAGTTCCTATCTGTGACCTTACGACCACGATTAACGATCGACTGCCACCAGCGACAACTTCAATGGTGTGTCTAAAAAGCACGGTGGAAGCTTGAATCACGTCCTAACACCGTCCAGGTTGACAGCGTGAAATTTCAATTATTGTCATTATTTCGAATTAATCATATTCAAGAGGTCATAGTGAGCGTTTGACCAGTCGTGGAGAGGCTGACCACAGCGACCCTTTTTGTCGGACACGTTCAGGGAGCATCGGTGGAGCGAGAGCTCGAGCTACAGAACCCGTGAGGGATCCTGGGTCTAATCCCCACCCCTTCCCACGTCGATTTGGATGAACATCGTATACCGGCATGCGGTCATGTATCACTACTGCATGATGCACGTTAAAGACCCCAGGCTTGCGGTTTTACTGCACTGGCTAAATTTCTCATCTACAGCTGAAAGACAAGTCGCAGATTGAGGCAGACTAACTTCAGATTGTGTAACACAATTACTTATTTCGCGCACGTCGCCAATACAGGGATATTGTTTTCTACACCCCGGCGAAACAAACGCACATCTTCGCACCGTCACCACATGCGGCGCCGGTGCTTGGCGGCATCAAAAAATAATTCACGTTTAAGTACGCAAGAACAACAATACCACTGTAAAAGATCTGTGGAAATAAGCATGATTGATAATTTGATTGCGTACACAGTGCCGAAGACGCTAGTACTGGAGAGTTTTAGTACGGTGACGCGATCTTGGCGCGACTGGTTCAAAACGACACTTCCGAAGCCTTCAAAGATAGGACCAAAATGGCGATTACCAAGGCAGCGGCTTTGGACGTCTGTATGTTAGTATCTGTTTGTGTCCGACTAGCAGGGAGGGAAGACAATAGCGCTACTTTCTCAGGATTTAGATAATTGAGTCAAAGCTATCCGCTCGCGCTTGTAACATGCTTGTTACAAGTGGAAGCAAGTGAACGCTTCTACTTGACGAGCGCGTGTGTGTGACCGCACAAAGCTCAGGCGGAGAGCGCGTTGGAAGCACGAACAGCGTCAGATATGGAAATGTATGGTTCGGCGTTTCACCGAAACAAAACGTTTTGTGAGACGGCTTCTCCCCACAGCCTGTTCTGACGAGGTGCCCCTCACCGGCCATGCAGGGTCCCCTGGAAGCGGCCTCCAGCCCGTCCCTGCGCGAGTAGCGGGCCTCGGTGAGCTGGCAGACGCTGTCGTAGGTGACGCCGTCGGAGCCGCACATGGGCCACGCCTTGTTGCAGACGCACAGGGCCTCGGCGGGGTCTCCGGGGCCAGGTCTGCGCGGGGCCTGCAGTCCAGGTCCTCTCCGCAGGGGCCGTGCTCCCAGCTGCCGGCCACCGAGCGGTGGTAGCAGCGGTGGCCCTCGCGCTGGCCGCAGACCATGCAGCAGCCGCACGCGTCCTTCACCAGGCCGGCCAGGCACGAGTCGGGAGTCCGGCAGGCGTCGGGATCGCACGGCCCGCACTCGTCGCGGGCGGCCAGGGCGGCCAGGGCGCCGAGGAGCACGAACAGGAGCACCCGCTGCATCGTCGTCGTCCCACTCTGCACTGACGGGTCCGCGGGTGGGGCTCGCCAGAGCCGGGTTGGCGTGCGCCCAATAGAGGGAGACTATCGCCAGACTCCCCGTCCCGAGCTGAGCCACATGGCTTCCGAAGGGCGTTTCCGGGCGTCTGGAAGCGGGGGAGCGCGATGCTTTGGCGGACTGCCAGGCCTCGCTGCGGTCCCGACAGCGCGCCGTCTTCCGCGATGTTTGCCGCTCCGTCTGGGTGGGGGCTTACAGAGAACAAACGCGAGGAGCTCCACCACACCGATAGAATGACCATATGCGCCTGGGGCCAGTGGCGGAACGAGGGTTTGCGCTCCAGACATTGTTTCATACTGGCGGCATGGGCCCAGCGTGGGCACCCCCATAGAGACCACCTTCCCTACCGTAATATGTCCGGGGTCTATCCAGGATTATCAGTCCGTTACAAAGTTCTTGGAGTGTTTGACCAAGACCCCCTAGTCTATAGGTTGGACTCAGCAGGGGGTGTCCCATAAAAGAATAAATTTACAAAGTTTTCTTCACCTCAAACATAAACGACGCATCGCTCATTCTACGTCCAAATGTAGCGCGACCCGAACCAGGTGCCAAAGTTTCACAAGTATAACCGTTATATTATTCGAATTTTATAGGTGATTTTCCCAAAAATTTCAATGGCAAAATGGGGCCCGCTCTCGGTAAATGACACCATTCAGCCAGCGTTGGACAAAATACTCAATAAAAGTATTTAAGTTTACTAAATACCTGCTTCATAAAGTATTTAAAATACTACACTTTCACTGTAAAGTATCTTCAGTAGAGTATAAATACTGAGAAATGTAATTCAATTACTTTTTGAGATACTTCCGCGTTGCGTAATTTGTATCGACGTCAGCGACAAACACAATTATACAGTTACGCAAATCTGATTTACCAGAATGGTTTATTAGCACGCAACAGCACA
The DNA here is from genome assembly GCA_037355805.1 of Ixodes ricinus. Classification (NCBI taxonomy): domain Eukaryota; kingdom Metazoa; phylum Arthropoda; class Arachnida; order Ixodida; family Ixodidae; genus Ixodes; species Ixodes ricinus. The sequence goes on from JAZHYW010021399.1 coordinate 11,487, forward strand.
ACACAAAAAAAAGACGTTTTGCCGAGCAAAATTAAATTAAGTGTCTTCTTTTTGTGTCCACTTCTCATTTCTTCTATTCGTTATTTTCTTGACACTGAAATCTGCATTGCTGTCGTGAGTCATTTCCCGTTCTGCGTTGCACCTCAGTGTGGCAATCTTTACTTCCGTAAAACTACTCTTTTTTTCTTTGAGGATTTGTTTGGGGAAAACTCTAGGAAACAAAAGGTGCCTTTGGGAAGGCGAGGAGAAAACCTTCATTGTACGAACTTTGGGCTGAAATATGAGTCACAATCGGCAAAAAAGCGATGTTTGTTTCACGAGCTCAATCAAAGTCACCGTAGCTAATCGGAGCTAGCAACAGGATTTGGTTGCTCGAAATAATGTTAACGTTTGCTCGTGCCACGCCACTCCACTTCATACAGAAAAACTCGGAAAATGGTGGAATGTCGACAATTTATTTGAGATAATGAGTACAAGATACTCAGAAATGTAATTAAAATACAGTATCAAATACTCTCGATCAAAAGTATTTGCAAGATACCAAGATACTTCAAAAAGTATTTGAAATACACCCATTCAGCCCATGTATTCGAGGGCACAGTCGACCGCCATTTTCCCATTGAAATGTAAAAAAAAAATAATACCTTTAACTTTAGAACGGGGAAACGGTTAGTTCTGAAACTTTGGCATGTATTTCGGACCTCGGACCACTAGCGCTACAACTAGGCGGATAATGAGCGTTCGGCGAAGCGTAATTTATAATGATTTTTCTTTTTTTTTTTAGGGAAAGGGTGGCGCCGCATAATACGCTGTATTGACTATACCAGCCGAAACTCTTTTTATGTTCCAGACTACTCGAACTGCCGCAGTCAATTGCGACCCAAAAAACTCGAGCAAGCTAAAAAAAAAAAAAAACATATTTACCAAGGAACAAAAAGTGGACACCTGCGTGTAGATGTTGAAAGTTCACCAGCCCGCTTGCATCTTCTCCGTTTATTTCGATGGGCTGAAAGACACTACCTCCGCGCATAAATGTACATGACAAAAGTTCAAAATGGAGTCCGACGAGATCTCGAGCCGGAAGTACACACTCAAAGTAGTCACATAGAGCAAGCGTGACGCAAAACATTTTTGCTGCGCTTGTTCTAAGCGTGATGTTTTCAGCGCTTAGAATTCACGCCAGCGCGGAACTGCGTATGGTTTAACGCTTAGCGGAAAGCGTAGCGCAGCGATTTTTACACGCTTGTTCTAAGCGTGGTGTTTTTTCAGCGCTTAAAATTCATGCTTACATAACCGTGAACAGTGCTATGGTCCTAACGCTTTACAGGCGGCAAGAGATTAACCTGTTTACGCTTATTACGGGGTGCGTTTCTCCACGCTTAGATAATGATGCCTTCTATGCGTGTGAAATTGATAACGTCGTGAGTGAAACATCAGCCCGTGAGCATGGGGCTTTCTCGCATTTTAATTATATCGTCCCAATAATCTTAGTTACTGGGACGATATACTGAACAGCCCAACTCTGCGGCCAGAAGGTTTCAACCGACGCGTATTTAGAAGGCGTCATCGTCAAAAAACAGGAAAACGTACGCCGTAATCGCTATGTAAGGACGCCACATGCATCATATCGTTATTTGATATCGTTATCGGAGCTCAAAATCGATCTACTACATCGCTCTAATGACTTCACCAAGGCGAATTGAATAGTTCAAGGAAGCTAACGTGCTTGCTTCATGTATAATTACATGAAGCAGCGCTAACTACTGCGCTGTTCACTTATTGCTATTAGATTTGTGTAAAGATTTGAGGATATTTATCGCAGTGTCTAAAAACCCCAAAGAAATCTCGTTAGGCTTCAGTTACCAAAGGAACTGTCAAAACGAACTAAAGTGAAAAAGACAAACACATTTCAGCAAGGGGCTATACTCTTTATTAAAAGAACTATTTTGTTGTACAAATAAGCCAAATGAAAACCGAAGGTTCTGCAAAATATTGTAGTCGTCGCGGATAGCTGGCAATGGCCGCAGAAAAAGACTTAGCCAAATGGGAAGCCCTTTTCTTGGCTAATATTCAGTTCCGTCTCGCGCAAAATTCAGGGCGAAGTCACTCGTTGTATTTAGCCACCCCACGGCACTCTACGCACATATAGTGCTGTAAACATGGCACCTGTGCCCCAAATCACGCGTCGTCTCCCGCTAAACCTCGCCAGTCGCAATCGAAGTCAAGCTGGTCCAGCCACAAACAAAGCGTGTCAGGAACGGACCGAGCAGTACAGCGAGCCAGCGAGCGACAGGAACAGCGCAACAGCGCAACGGCTTTCTCCTTTTCCGCCAAAAAAGTGGACGCATGCGCTCTCTGTGCCTCCAAGAAAAGCCTGGCACGCCAACAACAAATCAACAAAAAAGCACGCGCAAGAGCATCTTTAGGACAGGCCGTATCTGCTTTGGGAGGGTCGATCCATTCCGGATATATAGTAGCGTGACGGATGAAAGGAGACGCGCGAGCGTTTCCGAAAATCCAAGCGTGTGTTTTGTGGTCGTCAACGCTAACGTTCTTGATCCGCCGAAAAAAAGGCCAGGCTGGATTCTTCAGACTGCTCTAACGCTTGGACAAAGAAAACAAAGCTTATTCGCTGATCAAATTAGTTAACCCGTCATTCACGTCGAGTTAACAGCGGTTCCACGCTTGAAACTCGCGGTTAGCCCTATGAACCGTTTTATCGTGGGTAGCGCCATTTTTAGGGTAGAAGAAAATGGGAAAAGACATTTGCTTTCCCTTTCTGGTTACTGGCAAGAAAGAGTGAAAGTCCCGGATGAGAGCATGGCGGTGTTGGGTGTCTGTCGTGCCCCAGCTTCGTTCGCGCTTATTTTCTGTTTTAAAGGGGCACTGACACCCCAAAGGTCGTATATTTTTTTATTGTCTAAAACGACGCAAGTTGTAGTCATAAACACGCAAAAAAAACCGCATCGCGAAAAAAAATTTTCCCGCGCGCGCGCGCGCACTTTTATTTTTGGCGTTTAAATCTCCCGCCGCTACCTCCTTGCTTCTTATGATCGATGACGTCAAAAATCAGGAAATTTAGAAGCTTTGTAGGCGACATTTCTATAACATTTAATAATAGCAATCGTAAAACATGTTTTTTAACGCAATTGCGAACGCACTACGGCCCTTCTTTTTGAAATACCAAAAATCAGAGTTCGGTGAGATGTCCCTTCCTAGATTTGTGTCCTCTCTTTGGCGGCGCTCGAGCAGATCGGCGTGTCGGCGAAGAAACCGGTTTTTTCCGCGCCGGCTCCCTTCTATCCCGCCAGCTCGCCTCCTCCTCGCATCGGGTCAGCGGAGGTCCGAGAGAAAGTCGAGTCGCAGGAGACCGCAAAATTTGACTGACTGCACTGCCGGGGACCGCGCGGGAACTTCAAATTCAGCATTTGGAAATTGTTTTTTTAATTCACAAATACTGAATTCCCAAGTTTCGAATTTTGAGGGTAATGTCCCGGCACCGTTTTCAATCGTTTCGGATAATAAAAAAAAATATGATTTTGATGTGTCAGTGCCCCTTTAAGCGCGGCCAGCAGAAATACGGTCATCTGGTTTGGTTAGTGTTGACGAGCGGTCGTACGTCTGCGCGCTATGGAAAAGCTTCGAAAGGAACGCGAATATCTTTCCACCGGTAAGTTCGTGGATTGTTGAAGTTGAGAAACTGCTCTGATGATATTGTTTGCGGCGCGTCCTTAGCCTCCGCCCGCCTCCGCCCGATATTTTGTCTGGATGTCCGGGGCACTTACAAGCGCGCTCCATCGCTGGTTCTCCGGCGTGCGCGTTCCAGGGATGGCTGCTTGCCAGCGCGCCGGCCAGGCCGACGGTCAGGTTTCTTCCCTCATGCGCGGTCGCCTTCAGACGGATAATAGAACCATAGAACCGTTTTCTACAAACGCTGGAGTCGAAGCGTTTTTTTCATTCGCGCCCTCGAAATCTCGGAACACGGCCAATCGAGGCGGTTGGTAACCGTGTGGGACCCCGAAGGTCTGCCTGCATGCTCCGCCGCTTGCGGCAGCCGGGGAATACGTGGGAAATGGCGGACCTTTCCTCTGAAGTTAGTATGTATGATCTCTGTAACAGGACCCCCGGTACAAAACGAGGGTTAGCCCGCATCCGTATCCATATCCATATCAGCCAATATGACCAAAATATGCGAACTGTTTGCTGTGGCGTTGGCTTGGTTTACCGCTGCGGTTCGGGTTGATTATCTAGGTTCTGGGTGTCCGATTGCCCGATAACGGTCCACCCGAAGGTGAGCGCGTAGGCCTCGCAGCGCGGCTCCCCGACGTGTCCCCGACCATGTCGGGCTTCCTGCCGGAGACGGACAGCGAGGACGAGCTGCCGGCGGGCTGGGAGAGCGCGCCACGCTCGAAGGGAGCGTGTACTACGCGGACCACGGGTCCCAGCGGACCCAGTGGACGCATCCGCGCACGGGCAGGCGTAAGCGGGTGCCGCCCCAGCTGCCCTTCGGCTGGCGCCGCACCGAGGCCGCCGACGGCCGCGTGGCCTTCGTCGAGACGGCCACGGGCCGCACGAGCGGCACAGACCCGCGGCTCGCCTTCCCCGTCGAGGAGAGGGGGACGCGCCGCCGCGCCAGCGGTTTGACGCCAGCTCGACAGCCATGCACGTGCTGCACGGCCGGGACTTGACCGGCAAGACGGCCGTCGTGACCGGGGCCAGCAGCGGCATCGGCCTTGAGACGGCGCGGGCGCTGGCCCACCACGGCTGCGATGTGGTGCTGGCGTGCCGCAGCGCCGACGCCGCGGCCCAGGCCATCGCCTCGATCCGCGCCCAGAGGCCATCGGCCAAGGTGCACTTCCTGCCGCTGGACCTAGCCTCGCTGGACTCGGTGCGCGAGTTCGCAGCCGCGCTGGGCCGCACTCGGCCGCGGCTTGACGTGCTTGTGCTCAATGCCGGCGCATTCGGGCTCCCGCACGCGGTGACCGCCGACGGCGTGGAGACGCTCTTCCAGACTAACCACCTGGCCCACTTCTACCTGTGCCGCCTGCTGGAGCCGCTGCTGGTGCGCTCGGCGCCCGCTCGCGTCGTGGTAGTGGCCTCGGAGAGCCACCGCTTCAGCCTGCTGTCGGCTGCCAACGTATCCGAGGAGCGGCTGTCCAACACCTCGGGCCGGGGCTACGTGTCCCTGCTGGCCTACAACGACTCCAAGCTGTGCAACGTGCTCCTGGCGACCGAGCTGGACCGCCGCCTGGGACCGCAGGGGGTCCGCTGCAACGCCCTCCACCCGGGGAACATGGTGGCCAGCGGGCTGCCCAGGTGCGTAGCGCGCCCCCGAAGCGCCCCGCCCCCGCCCGCTGAGCCCCCTCCCTCCCCAGGTACTGGTGGCCCTACCGCCTGCTCTTCACCCTGGTGCGGCCCTTCACCAAGTCGCTGGAGCAGGCGGCTGCCACCAGCGTGCTCTTGCGCCACGGCCCCGGAACTGGAAGGGGTGGGGGGCTGCTACTTCAACAACTGCTGCCGCTGCAAGCCGTCCGCAGCGGCCCAGGACCCTGCGCTGGCGTCTCTGGTCTGGGATACCTGCGAGGCTCTTCTCGAGCGGGCCCTGCAGCCAAAGGGGGACGCCTGCCCTTGACGGGACCGGCCTCCTGGACGCGGCCGGTGGCCCCAACCAGAAAGACCTGCCTCATTGTTACGCCGCCCCTTTACTTGTGGACGGGTTCTTTAGCATGCGGCGAGTGAGAAGTGCCATTTCGCTTCCAAAAATATAGATGATGAGGAGCGACCGCTACTACACCTCGCTTTTATAACAATGCAGGAATCGTGAAAGCTTCATCCTGAAGTTCTCCACGTGACCTATCCTCAAGGCGATGCGACTCAGGGAATCGTCTCTGAGCGTGACTTTTCACATTTGTTCCTAATGCAGCCCCTACATTTAATAGGAAGCACCAGAGGAGCAGATCGGTGACCGAGTGGGCTAGCGCACACAGCTCGGAGCACGCGGAGCGAAAGCTTGCGCTGCAGAATCCAGGGATCCTGGGCTCAATCTCCACTCCCTGCCCGTTTCGATCCGGATGAGCATCGTACCGGCGTGCAGTCGTGTATCACTACTGCGTGATGCACGTTAAAGACCCCAGGCTAGTGGCTTAGCGGCCTTGTCGTCGCCGCTGAGGCAGACCACGTTCTAGGGTGTATAAACATACACACAGCCCAATCAGGAAGCACCAGACTCAATAATCAGTCATTCCGTTAAATTACGAGTTATTCCAATTAATCCTCTCAAAGTACCTCCCGAGACTAGTTGGCTGTCGCAGCTGCTTCCCCAAGGAAGATGAGGACGATCTCGCTTTACGCTGGTGCTCGAGTGGCATGCAACGCGACACCTCCCAGACAACCGGAGTTTCTCCGCCAGAGACTAGGGCACAGCTTGAACCCTGCGTTGGCTTTTGCTTGGGGACTCTCACTGACTGATCGTCAGTCCCAGCCTCTTGTTCAATCTGTAGCCCATGTTGGCTTTTGGTAGGCGACGGAGAAATCACCTGGCTGTGCTTTCTACAGGGCGAGTCGAAGGGATCGATGGTTGTTTGAAGGGACCGCATGAATCGGTTTCTGAACGTATCGAGCCAAGATTTTACAGAAGGTGACCGAAGAATGTGCATTAAGGGTAGAAACATTTAACCGAACAAACTTACTCGAGTAAAACGTTAGAAATGAAAGACTTAAAATATCTACCTACAGTGGCCGTCTGCTAATTAAAGGCGCCCGATTGACACAACAGCCGACGACACACAAGATTGCAGGTGGCTCACGACGGGCGCTTCCCTTGACCTCGGCAATAGCAGACGATCCGAGACAGAAGCGATGCACACTTTTTCTGCACGAAATGTCAGTGCATGATTATTTTATTCCACCAATAAAACAAAAAATTAAGATAAAATGACAAGCAAATTTGTATGTGTTATCTTGTTTTTGTTTTTCAACAACTATTGGTTACATGTCGTAGTCTGCTTTGCACTTGCCGGTTGCTGCTGCATCGTCTTCTCTGCAACTTTCGTCCTTGCTGTTTAGGGGTACACATCATCTTCATGGTGCGCTTAGCTCCCAACAAGCGAGTGAAGGTTGCTCCCTGGTATAAGGAGGGCCAGAGGATGAAAGAGGTCTACCGACGTTTTCCGGCGGAGTTTCTGTGGCAACCTCCAGGCTCCTTACAATTCTATGCTGGGCGAGGCGCCTCAGCGAAGCGGAAACATCCAAAACAAGCCACCCACAAAGTGGTGTCATCACCGAAGCCGATGCTGAAAAATGCGATACTTGGTGCCTTCACGGTTGACCCCTGTTGACACGGAGAGCATTGCCGACATCTGTCGACTGTTGCGTCAATCGGACCCTTTGGTTAGTATGTGGCCGTTGTAGGTAGGGATGTCAAGTTTTTCATTTCTAACTTTTTAGGCAAGCTTGTTCAGTGAAATTTTATATCCTTGATGCACGTTTGCTGGTCACCTTTGTGCAAACTTTTGGCTCGATAGGTTCAGAATCCAATTTATGCGATCCGTTCAAATGGCCATGGATCCCTTTGACTCATCCTGTCGAAGGTGTTCATACAACTCATTGACTTGGTCCGGTGTGTGAAAAATCCGGAGAGTTGGAAATGGCTTCAAGAGGGGATTGCGTGCTGGTGAGTTCCTGCCAATCGATATACTCTTTCTGTTCTAAGAAATTGCAAGAACAAGCACACACTCATTCCGGGGGAGTTTGTTGAAATTTATTAACTTTTTGGAAACAGACGATCAAGCACAACGGATTTCCGGACTTCGGTCAAAAATTTGTGGAGGTTGCCCTCTTTTCACTTTTGAAGTAAAGAACAGAAAACCGATTTCACCTGTGTGTCCTAGTTGTGTAATAAAAGATAAATATTGGCATTTCTGGCACCCCTCAACTCGCTCTGTCTTGACGGTCGCACCTGGTCGCACTGCTAGTTACATAATTTGGGGTGCCGTGTAGGTTCCCGTGTGCTCTCACGAGAGGACGCTTCCTCTCCCTCTCTCTGCTGACATTAGCGGGCGTTATGCTGCAGCTTAGAGCATAGTGAGGTCACATAAGCTTTTCGCCGTAGTTCCTTTCGGTTGCCACTCACGGCTGCAGGTGGGAGAAAAAGCTCAACTTTTGCTTTGCGATTATGCAGCGGAATTGCAACATTTTTTAATGAGGGAGATGTTTTCTCTATCCTCCTAGAAACGAGAAACAACGTAAAAATGACGATATGTAAATTCTTTTCATCTTCAGATCGTTGCACCCCCTTTTTAAGCTTCTCTGCTTTGCACTAGCACTCTGGTGCCATGCTTCACCACTTCGCAATGGTGCAGATCGAGCTTCTCGCTTTCCACCAGCACCGCGCTTCACCACTTTGCACCAGTGTGCATCAAGCTTCTCAGATTTGCAGCAGCACTGGGTGCTATGCTTCACCACCTTGCACTGGTGCGCATGGAGCTTCTCCGCTTTGCACCAGCGCTATGGTGCCGCGCTTCACCACTTTGCACTGGTACGCATCAAGCTTCTCTGGTTTGCACCAGCACTCTGGTGCTATGTTTCACCACCTCGCACTCGTTGCATCAAGCTTTCTTGGTTTGCACCAGCACTCTGGTGCTATGCTTCACCACTTTGCAATGGTGCACATCAAGCTTCTCTGCTTTGCACAAGCGCTCTGGCATCACGCTTCACCACCTTGCACTGGCACACGTGTGTCGAGCTTCACTGCTATGCACTGGCATGCTAGGAGAAACTGCCGATGCATCTTGTTTGGCTTGATGGTACCGCACATTTTGCTCACTGGTCTAGGTCAGCCGCCCTTGGTTATAATGGACCTCTTTCAAGTACAGTAAAACCTCATTAATTTGGATCTCGTGGGACCGGCAAAAAAGTCTGAATTATCTGAATATTGAAAGGACAATGAAAACTGTGCAAAAATGGTTCCCCGTGACATACCTTTATTTTGAGAAGAAATCTGTTATTGCCACCTGCTTTCTGAACGACATTCGGGCGGATAAGACAACTTTCCTTAGCGCGGTCGGGTGCTCCACCGCACTCGCACTGTCAGAGCTGCGCATCCTGTGCGCTGATGATCCACCGCAGCAAGGCCTCTTCCAGTTTCGGGCACACCGCCTTCTGCAGCCACTTCCTTTTCGCGTTGAACTTCTCGCTTTCGAAAGCCTGTAGGATCTTAGCCTCATTTTTTACGTACATAGTCAAAGTGCTTCTCTTGACGTCATACCTTTCCATCACTCGTTGTCCAGAGACGACGTCTTTCAAGGCCCTCAGTATTTCCACTTTCGTCGCTAAATTCTTGGCCTGGTACTTCTGCCGCTGCTGCTGGCGCCCCCATAGAGGTTGCTGCAGTTGCTGCACGTGAGCGACAAGCCAAAGAGATCTAGCACGCTGACTTACGGCATTCCAGAACAAAACTGGTGCGAAACACGGAGAACCGGAAGAGCAAAGAACCATGAGAGAAACTGGAAAAACCAAGTGTGCACTTTGGATGGATAGCGGTCATACCCGTCGGAATGTGCGGTAGCTTGCACCACCTGCTGCATTCGTCCGAATTAACCATAGCGTGCCACACTGCCTCCGAATTAATGAGCGTTCAGATGCCATTGACTAATACACGCGTTTGACGGAACCGGATCGGCAGTTCAAATTATCCGAATTAGCGGGAGTTGAATTAACGAGGTTTTACTGCAACGAGCGCCGCCTGGGAGCTTGTGCAAACTACTAAACGAAATCCAGCCTGATGTGTCCGTTTGTCAGAACACATTGGCCTTGTGCCATTGTACAGTTTTCATTGCTTTCTACACCCCATACTACCGATACTCAAAAAATAATTGCCAAAAAATGAGACGTTTACAATTCTGTAATGCCGAATTAGAGTGCAGCTCTTGAGGAGGAGGAGGGGAGGTATGCCCTCCGTACTCTCCCTCCCTCTCTCCTGCTCCCCTCCCATTTAGCGGGAAATTTTTGCTTAATTCCCGCTAAATTATGCAAAAATTTACCCGCTAAATTTAGCGGGGAAATATTTCCGCTAAATTTAGCAGGAAATTTACAAACATTTTCTTGCTAAATTTAGCGGGGAAACTGAATTGGCGTTGAGGTCACGTGATGTGAATTTCCCCACTAAACTTAGCGGAGAATTTTTCTGCTAAATTTAGGGAAAAAAATTTTAACCTAAATTTAGCACTAAAAATAAGTCTCCACTAAATTTAGCTAAAAAATTTCCCGCTAAATTCAGTGGAAAAATTTATCATTAAATTTAGCCGAAAAATTTTCCCGCCCAATTTAGCGGGAATATTTCCCGCTAAATTCAGCAGTAAATTTCCCGCCAAATTTAGCGAAAAATTTTCCCGCCAAACGTAGCAGGAAAAGTTTACCGTCGTGACGTCAATACGGCATACGTCCCATAATGCAATGCTGTGGTTACGCCGACGCCGCTCAACCAAGAACCAGGCACCTAAGAGCTGCGCTCTAATAAGGCTAAATACTTGGGTGGTCAAATTTTGCAGGAAGTGAAATTGTTGCTATTCACTGTCTTCCTGCAAAATCTGGATCAATCCCAGTGATGTTGATTAAATTTGCCCTCTGAAAATGGCAACAGTGGGAAGCAAGGGGCGTGTGCAGAACTGAAAAAAATGGAGGAAAAGGTATTTGCACAACTAATGATAAGGAAAAGAAAACCTTGAGCCCTTTCAACTCGGTAGCACCTGCGAGGGTGTCAACGAAGGCGTGGACCAACATGTGGACGCACTCCCCGCCATGAGCAGCTTCAATTTGGTTGGCTCTGCAGGGCTGTCGGTGTCGTACCTCATTTTCGCTTAATTTTGCGACAGATACGTCTCTCGTAGCATGCAACCATTGCGACAGTGGTGCTGAGCCGCTTTAAGAACCACAAAATGGTCTTGAGCCTATTCGCCTCGAGATTGAACCCGAAATTGGAAACGTGGGAAAGCGGGGATACCGCCGTGTGTCGTCTGCTACGGGCGCACGTTCAGAAGCATGATGTCGATGATGCAAACCTGTTTCTGGCGGCTGAGCTGAGCCCTCCTCATTAAATGCTTATTGTTTTTATTGTCGTTTCTTCCTACTAAAGGTTGTGTTGTATCGTTTCACATGCATGGAAATTCAGCAAAACGATTATTATGAAGTCAGATGCTTCCATAATCTTAGTGTTGTGGTCTGTATACAACCGCTGGTCCCACATATTTTTGTTATCTCGCATAAACCATAGCTTTCATAAAACATTGAATGTTGATTTGAGCTGTGGTTCGATTAAAAAGTTTGTCCAACTGATCGCTACCCTTTAATAGACTAATCAATTGATAAATCAATTAGTTGATTTTTCACCGGTCATACTGCATGAAAGACGTTAAAACTACACTTTTTTTACTATGTCATAAATGGTAGACTGCATTCCCATTTTAAACTTGACGTTGTGACACCTAAAGAAATATGAACACGGGAAGTCTTTTAAAGTGAATTAATTATTAAGTTATTATTTAAACAGTTTAATCACCCTGGATGATAATCACAAGCATGCTGAAGTGGTTTATTGTGCAAGCCTGTGTCCTAAAAGAAATAAAGACTTCAGAAAGAGTAAAACAGGCATTTTTTACTTTTTCTTGACTCAAGCTCAAGATTCCAATTAAATGGCAAAAAAAATATCGCAATTAAAGCACTTTAATAATCTGAAGGTTAATCGATGAACTGCCCAGTCCCGATGTGCGTTAGGTGAGGATGGAGGGTGAACAGAAAGTCTCGTGAGAGTCACTAGCCCTCATTAGTAAAAGACTGTCGCTGCAGCCAATGCCATCTGTGCGGGTCGTTTCTTGGAGTTACAGAGTCAACTACCTTTGAATAAAAAATTATTTAGCCAGAAATTTATAATATTAGCCTCTTGACATCCGCAGTCCTCACCGAGAAAATTGAAGCGGGTGAACATACACTACTGATGAGAGCATCTAATAGCACATGCGCTACTGCACTTGGTTAAACTCGTTCATTCCACTCGCAGCAGATATATTAAAACAGTTGGTTTCACTAGTTTCAGTTGTCCTGCCAAAGAACAATTTGCGGATCGTAACTATAACAGGCACTCTCTCCTCATCGCAACGTAGTAGAATTGTTCCGACTTGAAAAAACTTGCCCACATCATGGCACAGTAAAGGGAAACATTTCCTGCAGCGAAACTCAATAGCACGGTAATTTCAAATACAGCACAAACTTCTCTTCGCGCGAAATATGTATATACTACTGCAAAAGCTAAAGGTTTCAACAAAAGAAATGCATAGAACCTGCGATTTCGCAGTCCACAGCACCAGTATTATGTTATGAGGTTTGGAATTCATCGTTTTGCGCAATTCCCACGTTGGTGAACCGAAACAAATATTTAACATAAATTAGTACAGTTCACCCGGAGACAGGCACCCGTCGTGGTGATCCATGCTTCCCAAAGTCCGCCTAGAGCGAACCGCGCGTCCACACGAGCGATTATTTAAATTTAGGCCGTACGCTGGAAACATATTCAATCTTCACTGAAGCACCGAACAGTACCGCACCATTTTCCGCTAAAATTGTTTTCCCGCCGATACTATGCGACAAAATAACCGCAAGAATCTACACCGTCTCGGCGCGAACGTGGAGAGCCTACGAGGCGGCCATGCTTCTATCCCCGCCTCGATGATGATGATAGTGCGACAGTAGCGCCAGCTCTGGGTCGATCTCGAGGCCGATGGTGCACTTACTTTTGTGAACAACTTGCGACGCATCTAGTCGTGTTCGTTGCTAATTTCAGCCAGATACGGCAGCAAAACGACCAAACTAATTCGCAGAGAGAATTACCATTGTATACAGCCATAACCGCCGACACTAGTTAAAAAAAGGTGAACCAACGAAGAGACGTGCATAGCAAAAAAGCGGGTCAAAAACCCGATTAACCATGCGCCGAATCTCAAAAAACGGATCAACTTGCAAGTTTATTGTTGAGAAGGGGAGTCAAGAGAGGGTCACAAGTGAGAAGAAAGATTCACACGTGTGGTGCGAGGCCACCCAACGACAGAAAATGGAGGACCACTCTTGACACAACTCTAGTTTCTTTTGGGAATGACAGTTTTGGTATTGGGATGGGGCACGAGGGATCTGGTGACACTAAAGAGCAGTAGCCCGCGACTGTTTGCAAGTGATGCGCACTTCTATAAAATGTGGTTTGTACCTTCCGTCGCACTGTAGGCATCACACAGCGGGGAATTGAGAAGGAGAGGTCTCCTTTATTCTCGTCTTTCCGACTTAAACCCAGGTGAACAGCATCGAGCGCATCTAACCTCGCAATTGAGAGCTTTGTCCACCACGCAATTGGAACTCATCGCATGAAGACGACCCCAACACAGTGGTGCCGACGAACTCGCTCAAGATTAAGCGCAACTGGTTTTGAGAGACCGGCATTAACCGCAACCAGTTTAAATTGCGCACCACGGACTTTAAGATCTGCCGGGGCAAAGGCTACGAGCCGGAGTTCCTAGCTCGAGGGCGCGCAAACTTTGGCCCGGCGGGAGCGACTACCGAAGCCTCGAGCTTCGACTTCTAACCTTTGCTGCGGTGCCTGTCGAGGTCGGACCTGGCGTAGTCGGCAGCCGCCGCCAAATGGGAAGCCTACGACGAAGGATGCGTGGCGCGGGAAATGTACAAGATGGAGCGTGACGGCACAGAGCCGACCGGCAGGTTTGCGGGCAAAGCCACGACTTGGAGACGCACACGGTCGGTTACACGTAACATACGCACAAAGTGTCGAGCAGCAATCTAGACGACCCAGAGCGAGCAGGGCAGCCTGCAGCTCCAACCACAAAGACGGTCTAAGCGTCAGCCCGGGGGCGAGCCCGGAAAACGGCTGCCCTCTTGTGGCCGTCGCTCATCCGGGGACTCGGATCCTCAAGGACCCCGCTCGGCCCGGTCCGCGGGAGGGCCCTGGAAAGTCGTCGAGCGTCGTCGGGGCTCACAACGCTGACGTTGTGCGCGCGGGTACGGTCTCGCCGACGCCTTTTACGGGAAATTTGAGAAAACATAACGCAAAAATTACACTTTTTGGGGAGTTAAATGGGACTGGCGTTTGTGAGCGTAACCGTAAGGAAAAAGTATAGATTGAGAATGTATCGACATGGTTCTATGCGGACTTCGAGAGGAACGTTTTGCCGCAAACAAAGCTGTTAAGTGTATGGCGTTGGAGCCCGCCAGGCCGCAAGTTACGCATCATTTTAATTATTAACTTTTTATACGGCGGTAATTCTAATCGTAACGACTGCTTCGAAACCAAATTAGGACTACAATGCATTTCAAAGTTATTGACCCAAATACAGCCGACATCAAAAACGTGTCAAAAACCAGCTCGTTAAAAAAAAGAAAAGAAATGAAGTTATTGCGCAATAGATAGCGAACAGCACCGACGCAAAAAACGAACATGAGGACGACGAAACCCTCGGCATCGCGGAGACGAATTCCCCGGATGCTTCGCCGTCTCTCCCGAGGACGGCAAACGACTCGTGGAGAACGTCCGCTCGTCCAGGTGGGACACCGCACGGGCGAACGTCTCTCGGCGGGCACGCACCGTTCACTGGGCAGGCTCGCCGGCGTCCTTGGCGTCTTGGAGCAGCGAGCCTTCCACGTCGGCCTGCAGCCGCTGGCCGGACCCTGCGGGGAACGGACGGAGAGGCTCACGACGGGCCCCCCATGCCGGCCGAGGGTGCGTACCGGCGGCCATCATGTCGTCGGCCACGCAGTCGAGCTTCTCCGAGCCCTCCGCCTCCATGATGCTGTCCAGGAGTTTGTAGCTCTCCTCGTTGTCCCCTGAAGAGAGGATGGCACCGTGCCAGTGCCCGGAAAAGGGGGCTCTCGCCACTCACATTTGATACGGGCCACCTCCTTGGAACCTGCGAGGACCCCAGGGAGACGCGGCTCAGAACCCACTCCGCACTACGGCAGGGGCACGACCTCTGCCTAGGCCTTTCCCACGTCCCGGTCCTTCCGTCCGGCTGGTATGCGTTCGTGGAGCGGCGGCGTGCAAGGGTTTGAATGCCTCAGGCGGTTTCTCACGGGTACAGCTCAGTCGGTGCGCGTCGCCGAATGAGCGCCGAACATTTGAGGAAGGTTTACGAAATCTCAGAGGCCTACAGAGCGGGCCTGCTCAACTTGCCGGCTGGCTGGACAGGCGAGGGCAGTTCGAGATCTGGCGCATTCAACCGGAAGCTACCGACCCTGCTGCATGAACCCCGTACTGCTCTCGACCGACAGAAACAGTCTTTATGGTGACGCGGCAGTCACTACTCTAGCGCCACCAAGTGCCCTCCTCGGCTACCGTGGGATTCTGGCTAAAACAATGCCAACGTCTGCCGCTAAAGCTTCGTGGTCGAACAGAGAGCTTGCTGCGTGACACCGCTAAGCTCCCGATGCCGATAAGCTCGGTTACGTATCTCAGACAGGGCCTCACGCTCGACACCGAGAAGCAGGTAATAGTTTTAATGGCAAACAAGGAGTTTCACTTCCCAGGCCCGCACTCTCGGAAGCCCGGGTGCCGGGTTATGACGTTTCCCGGCCACCGGCCGATACGCAATGCGCTTTGTGCGCCAGGTCGGTCTATCTTTGACGGTTAACCGAAGCGCGAGACCGTCGGTTTTCCGCAAACTGTCGCCACCTCGCACCACGCCGCGTGCGTGCGGCAGAGCACTTACCATCTCCGAGCTCGTCGTCCTTGATGCTGAGCAGGACGGGGCTGTCCCGGCCCCTGGGGAAGTCGGCAGCCGAGCCGTAGCCGAAGAGGTCGCCCAGGTGGCGCCCGTCCCCCGGGCCGGGTCCCGCGTTGGTGCCGATGGAGGTGGTGAAGCAGGACAGGTCCCCCGAGTGCAGGCCGTACACCTCCTCCCCACTCCTCGTCCCCTCCTCCTTGAACATGCCCCCCGAGAAGCCGAACACCGCTTCGTCCGGCAGCTTGACCAGGGGCGCGGCGGGCTCCTCGCGCTTCTCCGACCCTGCAAGGCCGTCCACTCTGAGACCCAACGTCCCAATTCCGGCACATCCGCATCGTGTTCCCTAAAGTTTGGCCGAGAGCCAACGAGTGGACCGGTCCATCGAAAACACATTCTGTCGCGCATTTCACACGCTCGCAGTGATGCTGCGGCGGGCCTTCCAAGCGAGACGAGCGCAGGCGCGACGGAGAAAGAAAGACTGCCCTCCCCCGACAGTGGGCCGGGGCCGCACATGGGAGGCCGTTCTTGGTCCCCAACTACCAGGTCCTCCCACGGGCGCCCCGAAGGACCGCAACGAGGGAATCCGTACGTTGCTGTAGTCGCCCACAGGATGAGAGTCCCCGGTTGCCTCTGGCAATAACGCTTCTCAAGAGCCTCAAGAGACGACGTCCTCACCTTTTCGGCCACTAACATTGTCTCCTTTGGGAGTGCGGTTCACGCCGGACACTGCCGAGCTTTCTTTCTTATGGGTTTTCTCCTTTAATCATTGTTAGCCGCCGTCAAAGCGCCTGGCAGTGGTCGTGAAGGTTCTCGCGTGTCTACGATCCCCCAAAAAACTGAAAAGACTAGCAAAATATTGCTAGCAGTCCCCCATGAGGTAGTGCGAGCACAAAACAGACTTCGAGCCACGGGGACCAGAGGGACGGAAGGGGGCCTCACCTGCAAACACGTCGATGCCGTCCCGCACCATGTCGGCGTCGTCATCCGACAGCACGGCGTGGCTGCCCTCCAGACCTGCGAGGGAAGCGGCGGTCGGCACCTGCTCTCGGGCGAGGTGCTATGCGCAGTCACTCCCTGTCGGTTCTTTTCTACACTAAGGGCAACAACCAAAACCTCCCCGTATTAAGGAAAAAAATGCGTTGGATTCTATTTTCAATCTGGATGATATATTCGGTAATCCTGAATAATTTGGAATATATTCTTGCATCTAAAAACAGATGGAATTAGCTGCAGTGCAGATGCGTATTCTTATGGCATCCATGCGAGGCACAACTTCGTCTGAACATTTGTATGTTGGCATGTTTTAATGCACTTCAATTGACAGACATGTTAGAACTCGTGACTGCTTTTACGGGACCTCCTTAAAGGGCAACTTCGCTCAATTCCGAAGATTTCGGGATAATGAGTGATTTAGAATTTAAAAAGCCCTAGTAAAACACACTACGTCGTTTGCTTTGCGAAAAATGGCATATATATTTTCAAATCTAATTTTAAACACGAGCGGAAATCGAAACCGGAACTTCGGCTCCGTCCGGCAACATTGGCCTCGGGTGGCCAAGTACATGGCCATCACGTGGTACGAGATGTCACGTGATCCTCGGCCCAACAACGGGCGGTGGGATCGGGGCGGGCGTGTGGCGGGCGCAAGTGTCGTCTGCACGGCACTCTTCGCCACGTTTTGGTAACTACGGCACTTGACTACGTCTGCACAACTGCGGCATAAGTCTGCGCACGTGGTGTCCGTAGTGTGGACGAAACTCCGAGAGACAATAATCACAAATGCTGAGTCGACGACTGTGGTTGTGACGCGGAAGACGGCGGTAACGGCGGGACCACGGCAGGCGGCCGGACGGCTCCCAAGAAGCGCGCTGCGCAGGCATGTTACGCCAATCCCGTGGACACCGGTGAGCGCCGAGAGGCAACGTTGCTGACGTCATGCGCTACGCTCGCCCGGAGAAGTAAAAACAAGCAAAAGGGGGCCATGATGATGACGTTTAGCTCAATGTTGGCTCCGCCCATGCCGTAGCCTTGACTGCGCTGTTGGTTGCGCCTGAATTCGCCCGCTCGAGTCAGCCGATTTCGGCAACTTGGTGAATTGGAAAGTTTGCCGGACCGTTTAAGAAACATTTAGACAGAACTGCATCAAAATATTTGACGTGTGGTCTTCCTAGGCGATACTGAAGAGGACTGCATTGTTTTTTCAAAACCAAAAATGAAGCGGAGTTGCCCTTTAACAAAAGGTACCTTTAAGCTGGGTAGTAATCATATACAGTAAACTTTCGTTAATTCGACCTCGGTTAATTCAACTTTTCGTTTAATTGGATCGTGTTCAAAAGTCTCGGCGAGCGCCCATACATTTCTATAGGAGGAAAAGTTCGATCGTTCGAACTCAGGAAGACTCTGCATCAGATAATTCGTCCCGAGCGAATGTGCGGGGGCTCACATTGCAGGGCACCACGGCAGAAAAACCACCAACGTACGGCGAAACAGGGGCCCTTTGCTGCAAAGCCGAACGTGCGCAAATATGCGCCTGCTCCTCTACGCCATTGAGATGGACCGTAGCGAATGACACGAGCCAGTGCAACCAATCTGGCGTGGAGAAGCACGGAGAACATAGCAAGTGGTCAAGCGCGCACAAACCAGCGCGCGCTCGCAAAGAGTTTTTTTTTTTTTGTAGCATCGTGTGCTTTTCATTTTGCGCACCGGAAAGCGCAAGTTCTCTTTTCCTTTTGTCGTTTATTTATGTTTTTTTTTTTTTTTTTGACGGTCTGGTTGTTTGGGGCCAAAGTAGGCTCGAAGCTTTCTCAGCGAGCCGCGTTTTTGTCGCCGAGCCGACTTTGGCTCGGTGCTAAATTCAGCTCCTAACACTTACTATTTTCGTTTCTTCCTTTTTTTTTTTTTTTTTTTGTAGTGCGCGATTTTTTGGGGACGTGACGTTTAGTTACGCTGCCCTCCGAAGCCTGCTTTTTGAGTGGACACGCATTTTAAGCGCAGACGGCAGCAGACCGTCCGTGAGTACTTTGGACAATAAAAGGAAATTTAATTTTAACCGTTTTTCTGTCATTTTTTTAATTCGATCATTCAGATAATTTGACCAAATTTCAAGGTCCCGTCGAGGTCGAATTAACGAAAGTTTACTGAACCCCTTTAATGAAAACTCCAAGATTTACACGTCCCAAAGAAATTTACCATGGCCTTCAAACGGATGCAGCATCAAACGTACGGAGTTTGATACATTTCGTTGCAGCGTGACCACGCTTACGAATAACCCGAGTTTGGGAAAGTTTCCAAAACCACCAAATTCCAACTCGATATTGTAATATCACCTATCCGCAGCAAACTACAGATGAGTGCTGATTACAGAGGAAGCCTCGATCCCAAACCCAATAAGAAAGCTCCAGGTATACACCCTTCACGTATTGTGGCGAGTAGTGATGGACCGAATCTGTCGAACTTCAGATTCGGCACATGCCAAACTTTTGAAGGAAAGCTCAGGAAATATCTGCACACGCGCGAGGATGTGACGGGGCCATGGATTGCAAACGGTTGCCGTGCGGTCGTGTGGTTATTATCGATCAGTGTAGTACAACCAACAGTTACGGCGAGGTGTGGAGTAGGCAACACGGCAACTGTGCGTTTGTGGAGTGTGGTTCTCTTCAATATTTTTTACCTCAAAAACACAAGATCGACCAGTAATTTACGCAGTCCACTGCACAAGTGACAAATGATGCAGTACATTCTGAATGACGCAATTTTCATTTGACCTTTCCAGTGATGCAACGTGGTAGTTGAAACATAGACTGACATTTACTTGAAAGCACTCCTCGCAATTATAACAATCCTGTTTTTGATTTACAAGTAATTTGCGCCAATACTTTTTTTTAACTATTTTTATTTTATGGTTTTTATGTATCTGCATAAAACTAAACACAGCTATTATGCTCGACGTTGCAGATCCAACATTCCCAACTTTTCCCACCTTTTTAAACAACAGTGTTTGTCCTAACATCAGAAACCAACATTTTAAAGGTTTAAAACAGGAACCCCCCTCCCCCCCCGAGACGCCCTTGGCACCCACCTGATGCCACGTCTTTGTGTGAGAGGTCCAGGTCCAGGAGCTCCTCCTTGACTTTGGCTGGAAGCAGAAGACCAGAGGCGGCTCAGCACACAGACCTGCCATGCTTCTGTCCCTTACGCCGGCTGCGGGTCGCTAAGGTGCCAGGAACGGGTATTCGACCGGCGCATGGGAGAATCAAAAGTGGACCCAGAGTGGCTAATTGCGTCACAGGGGCCGACGTACATATTGCGCCATTAGACGCCGCCTTCCCGTAGGAGTCCCATCGAAAAGTATGAGTGAACGCGAGTGTCGTCCTTCCGTCTGGTGTCCGCTTTAGTTTCCGTCAAATGACCGACTATAAAGCGACCTGCGGAGAAACGGGCGTCTGCCGCACGCTTTTGCCACAGAACCACCACCAAGATCGCGCGACACTTCCGGGACATCGTCGGGCAGAAACAGAGCGACCACAAACGAGGATGCGGTAAACGCGTCAGTCGAAAACAAGACGGAATCCCCCTTACGGGGCGTGCAATGCGGCGCCCAGTCTCCAACCCGCCGTAGGCTGCAAACGCGTTCCCTCAAGGAGGCCCCGTCCATGCGTATGTGGCGGGGTCGTTGCACGTTAGACTGCACTTATGAGGTGGCTCGATTTGCTCGGATCTTTGCAATAGAAGACTAACGTGGTGGTAGCTATTTTTCCAAGAAGAAACTGGCCAAGATTCGGTTGTGGCCATTTCACTAACATCACGAAAAGTGCCTTTAGTACGGGTCGTAGCAACCTTCCCGGGGTCAAGTCAGAACGTGACTGCATAATTGCGACGACGATATAGGACCTCCCAACATGTCGCTCGTCAAGTACAGTAATCCCTCGTTATAGCGAAATCACTTTTTTCAGATTATTGCTTTAATCGAAGTTCAACGTGGTCCCGACCGAAATGCCCGGGCGACCACGCTTATTATGAAGGTCGCAGTGCCCAAAGCACGCAAGCCTACACAGGGGCGCACGGAGACCCTTGCGTTCCCTCCCCTCTCCACTGAGGAAAACGGCAAACAAGAAAACAAAGTAAACGGGTGACGGTGAGCAGAGCGCACAGAGTGCCGCTTCTGATGCCGATGCGCCAACGCAGGCAGGGAGCAGCGTCCATATTCCAACGCTACTCGCGGCGCTTGCATCCGACGCTGCCCGACTTGTTGGAATCGGGTCAAGGGAGCGATGGAGCCCAGAGGAGATCCTCATCATCCCTTTGGGAGCCCCCAACGCACAAGCCTGCAGCATACTACACACACGTTCGTCGTATGGGAGATTGGGAGTGTTCCAAAAGTCTCTTAGATCTGCGAGGTCGAGAAAGGTGGTCGCCCCAAAGAATTCGACATTCCGGCATCGGCTGTTCGACACTGTCTACCTTTTGCAGAGCAAGCAAGGTATTGGATGGGTTCAAGAAGTTTCTCATGTTAGAGAAAGTGCACCCGCAACCCGAAGATGAAAGAATGCCAACTGCTTTACAACCGTCAAATTCTCTCGCGAGAATGCTTGCCGAACCGGTGCACGATTCCCAGAGCTGCAACAATTAGTACAGGAGTGTGTGAAAACATGTTGGCAAGGCCACCGAGGATAACTTTAATTCGTTCGCGCTTGTCAATACGGATGTTCCCGTTGTTGCTCCTGCCACGGATGCTGCGATCGTAGACCTTGCATGCAGCTAGGGTAAACACAAAGCGACATCGGAGAGGCACCTTGGGAAAAGCCGACGACTAGGGAGAAGCGAAACATCCTACGGCTGTTTCGAAACAAAGTGGAGTGCAGCGGTGGTGACTGTGTTTTTGTGATGCCCGTCCACTTTCAAGGCTGCTGGCAGCATTTTTTAGCCCTATCGCTTTTATTGAATTAACGCTCATGGTGAATTTTTTTGCCATCCTGTTAACTTCGTTATAACGAGGGATTACTGTACCTTAAATATTGTACTAATGCCGCAAATAGATAATTAAAAAAAGAACCATATTTTCTTTTACCGCAAAATTTAACTATGCATCGTCAAACTCTAACGTTTCTGCCAAAATTCCGGCACTGGCGGTGTAGACCAGACGTCCAAGGTTCGGAGCTTGCCGTCGTCAGATTAAAAAGTTACGAGCGAGTGTTGGACATTTCCGACAAGGAAATGGCAGGAGCCGCGAACGGGGACAACGGCACGGCCCGCGGCCGGGGCTCGCGACCAAGACCCGGCGACTGGGGCCTCGCGGCCGGGGCCTCTGGGGCGGCACTCACGGCAGAGGGAGACTTGCAGACGGGTGTCCTG
Organism: Ixodes ricinus; assembly: GCA_037355805.1. Classification (NCBI taxonomy): domain Eukaryota; kingdom Metazoa; phylum Arthropoda; class Arachnida; order Ixodida; family Ixodidae; genus Ixodes; species Ixodes ricinus. Next base: position 33,608 of record JAZHYW010021399.1, read on the forward strand.
GGCCCAGGTGCGGTACAGTTCCCCGAGCAGAGCGGCCATGTGTGCAAAGTCATCGGGGGGACTGGTGACCACCAGAGAGGTGAGCGAGTCTACCAGGTCCCGCACCCTCGAGAGGCGCTCCCGGTGCTCCGCCTGGGCCCCCTCCGCCCCTCCCCGTCGGGGCCAGAGGCCGCTTGGTAGAGGTCCACGGGAAAGGGGCCGCACCTGCGCCCAAAGAGACCTTCGTGGTGAGCCCGGAAGGGCGGACGACGATTCACCCACCTGCGCCAGCGTTGGTCTACGGCCTCCAGGGGAATGGTGGTGCCCCGGGCGTGGGCCAGCACAAAGGCGTGCACGCAGGGCAGCCCGTACGTCTGCCGGAAGGCGCAGGTGCAGGCGAAGCTGCCGGGGCCAACCACGCCGCGCCCGGCCGCGGAGTTCACCTGCGACGCCCGACTGCTCAGTCTCATGAAATAAGACCCGGCCAGACATCCCCGGACGTTTTTTCCGAACTCAATGAGCAATGCCAAAGGAGCCATTTCCAAAGAGCATGCCCGCAGCACGACGGGCTGTCGTACGTCGTACGTCGACGAAAATTTGGCTTCCGGCCAGTACAATCGACAAAGGCACGTTCTTGGTGAATTATTATTCTGCTGCGCCAGAAAACTCCAAATTCATTCATTCATTCATTCTTGGTGAACTTGACTTTCGTATCTCGTTATAACTACCTTTGTGTAATAGCCCCAGTCAATTATGCGAATTACACGAAAAAAATTGTGTTTCTTCTCGAATTCAAATTATTCTGCATTTTCATGCCTCTTCTGTAAAGCGTGCGGTAACAAAATGCAACTGGGTCGTTGCATGACGCACGCTCGACTCTTTGGTGCCGCATTTTTAAAGAGAACAAAGCAATCTTGAGTAGTCGCTAAAGCAGAGAATGCGCGGTAAAACACTCCGTCATCCACTAGAGCACCACCTCCCATGGTGGTGCATTAACTCATCCAAGGTCTTATTGAAAGAAAGCTCCTGAGCACGTAGGTCTTGGGAGCGCAATCTCGGACTGGCGACTCGTGGTCCTTCCTGGCCGAGTATCTCGAGACGGCCACCGAACGCAGCGGTATTCTGGCCGATTTAAGAGTGGCCGGCCACACCCTTCCTCCGCAGAGCCGCGCCAGACGCACCGCCCGTCCTCTCGAACCTGCCGATCGGCAGGTTCGAGAAGACAGTCCATCTTTCCGATCCATCGTTGCAACAGCCCGACGCATCCGGATGGGTCCCCGAGCGAGGGCGAGGCGCCACCCACCACGTAGCACTGGTCCGTCTGCACGGCGGAGAACTTGTGGCTGCGGGAGATGCGGAGCTGGACGAGGACGTGCAGGGCGGCGTAGTCGCAGCAGGCCGCCAACAGCCGGGCCTCGTGCTGCAGCAGGTGCACGTTGTACTCCCGGATCTCGTCCAGCATGGCGTCCGTCGAGGTGCGGGCCAGCACCCCGTGCGCGCCGTACGCCAGGTTGCACACCGCCTCGCACAGGCTGCGCGACTGGCCGCACACCGCCTGCGCCCACACAGTTTTTTTTATTTTAACCACCGCCTAGGGCTAAGTACGATACATCAAAGTCAGTAAGCTTTTCCTTAGAGGAAGTAAGGCTGCCCCCTGCCCGGTTTTCGACTGGCTGTTTGAATAGCATGCTGGTTGCCGGTCTGTATCTATAACTGGCCGACTACCCAAGCGCTTACCGTAGAATACCGATCATCTGCCCATTCCATACTAAGCGCCCATTTGCAAATTTGTAAGCTCTGAGAAAATATGCACAGTACATTTATATGTCAAATTGATGACCAGACAAACGCCCATCCTCAATTTTTTCACTATTATCTACAAATTTTGAGTGGGCGCTTGCCCGGTATTTTACGGTACTTTTTTTTTTGGGGGGGGGGGGGGGGTATAAATATAGTTTAGACCGTCGACGCAAAAAGTAGCGAAAAAAGTCTGTGTCAACGGATTTTCTTTACATGAAGTACACGCAAATCTGTTGTGGACTCTGAAGTAGAGAAGACACGTGAGCGAGCTTGCGTGAGAAACGACTGCATTGTTCAAAATCTAAAGAATGTCCAAACTGCCCTGTCCACACTATAGCCGTCTGTGCCTTTGGCGGGGGAAGGGGGGGGTTAACAGTTTCATGGCTTTATGACTTTTAGGAATTGTCGGTATCCTAAAAGACACGCGTGGTTCTACCTCTAGTGGTGCAAAACTATCGATAGTAGTATCGATAGTTGCCATATATCTGACTATCGATAGTAAAAAACCTATCGATAGTAGTATCGATAGTACTATCGATAGTCGACTATCGAAAAACTATCGATAGTACTATCGATAGCTGACAATCCAAAAGCTTCGGATAGTACTATCGATAGTCGACTATCGGAAAATTATCGTTAATCGACTATTGGAAAACAATCGATAGTACTATCAATAGTTCCGCGACACTATCGATAGTTTTGACAAAACTATCAATAGTATCGATAGTCAATTTAGCGATAGTTTTGCATCACTATCTATCTCCCCTTCACGGAGGCGAGTGGCCGCAGCACTTCCACTTTCTTCCCCACTTTTCCGCTTGTTTTCTTTTCAGTCACGTACGTCCACATAATGTTAAAAAATGTATTTGCTTCACTGCTTTCAAACTCGGTTGATTTCATTTTATCTGGCACTTTTTGGGGATGCCAGCTTTCCGGGAAAAGCTAACATCTGTAGCGAAATTGTGGCCTGCGTGTAAAAAGCGGTGTACAATAGAAACGGATTGAGAGTGCTTACTCGTCCCTGCTGCACAGAATGAGTAGAGGTGCGGGATTTTATTCTGGCGCTTTACTTTTGACTAAATGGTATACGTATTTATGCATGCTATTGAGTTCAGTGTGGTGTGTTTGTGCACTTGCATGTGCTATTGTATTATTATATCAATGTTAATTGATTTTACTTTGGGAAGCTCGTGTCAAAATAAATTGAATTTGTATATTGACTGTCAACATGCTTTTCCAGTTTAATACCACATGATTACCCCCTTCCGTGCATGGCCGGTGTTTTCTTAGAGGAAAGGTGGCAGCCCTAAGAGGAAGAAAAGGTTTACACTAATGTCTCAAAATAGTTTGTCAGATATAAATGCTCAACTTGGAATTTGCGCAAAAATGAGAACAAAAAGATTAAATATTTGCAGCTATATCCATTCATACTAAGATTTTTAAGAATTCTAAGTACATGTACACATGGTGCATGCCCCATATTCACTGCTATCACTTCTGCAAGTTAGGGAGCCCTAGCTGATGCAGTCTTTTCTTTTTGGCCGGTCGGCTAAGGAGCTTTTGTGGCATCGTGCCATTTACAGAAGTCTTCGCATGTCCAACAAAAAGCTTTTTTTTTTTTTTTTTTAGAAGATTTTGGTTTGTTGTAGCACTGCTCCAACTTCTCTGCTTCTGTCTTTATGGCTCAAGGCACACATAGTATGTGTGCCCCGGCTCGGGACGACCAAGAAAGCTAAAAAGACGCCCTCCAGCGAGCACCTGTCTGATTCAACATTGTTCAGTCCTCACTGATGCTCTTGTTAAAAATACAAGCAGCAAGGGCCTTCATTGTACCGGTCCTCAAAGCCAGAATGATGCCACATTTTACAAGTGTCATTTTCTATTTCTGTTAGCTCACAAACTTGGGAGAAAGTGCAAAACAAAATTGAAACTGTTGTTTTTTAGCAATCTACGAGACAGTGCAACATGTTCCTGCGCGCCGAATTCGGATCTTGGCAACGGGCAGAAACCGTCGAATATGGGTGATCGAAGTCCTAAAGCCGGGAACACATTTGCGAAAAAAACGAACCGAAAATCGGAGAGAAATCGGAGGCTGCGAAAATCGTAGCTTGCGATTTTCGGAAGACGAGCCACATGAGGTGGAATACGCGGCGCAGAAATCGCAATGCACTGCGGTTTTCGTGCTCCGACTTCAGAAGGCTGTTCGGTAGTCTGGCGAACTGGCGTCCCATATTTCGCGCCTCTTAAAAACTTCAGCTATTAAAACTTTGTTGAATGCCACGCGAGCCTTTGTACCACCACCCTTTGATAGAAACAGAAGGGTTTTCTACGAAGGTTGAGATGAGAACGCACGGATGGCATACGATGTTGCCTGCGCTGCTTCCGAAGCTGCGTGGGCCGCCATGTTGCGAGCCGATCGTATCTTTTCGTTCCGTCCTGTTCCGGGCTTTCGCTCACCGAGCTCCTCAGCCCCGAATTCGGAGGCGCCGTGCGAAAATATCTGGCGCTGCAGATCTTTCGAACCGCTCCCGATTTTCGTAAAAGGGGAGGAGCAAGGGAGGAGCCTAGCTGCCGTGCGATTTTCGTGTGCGGTTTTCGCACAAAATTTGGCGTTTTTTCGCAAATGTGTTTCCGGCTTAAGGGTGTGGTATGGAAAGAGTTAAACCACCCGAGTCGGTCGACAGCCGCATCTCGCCGCCGACGCCAGACTCGGCGACTCCGCCACGGCGGTAACGGCCCAGCCAGAGCCGCTGCAACAGCGTCCCGGCAGCCAACCGCCGAACTGCCACTCGGCAACAACGATCGATGGGCACCGGTTGACCGCCCTTGTCCGGGACGTCGCCACAAGACAGGGACAAGGCCGACAAAACCCCAGGCAGAAGCCCCGCCGGGCGAAAGCACGGGCCGGTTGGCCGCCACCGCAGGCTCCCTCGAGGCCATCCCACGCGACCCACCTGGAGGAACTGGACGAGCGCCTCGATGCGGTCGTTGACCCCCAAGCACCAGGGCACGATGCCCCCCGGCGAAAGCCTGCCCACAGGTCCCGCCGCTCGTGCCAGGCCCGGCGGAAGTGGCGCCCGAAGCGGGCGTCCATCTGCTCCAGCCGCTTGAGGTTGTCGCTGTAGCTGCGCTCGTGCAGGCAGGCCAGCATGGCGCGCAGGGTGCGGCACAGCCGCTCCTGCTCAGGCCCGCTCAGCTTCAGCTGCTCCATCTTGGACAGCAGGGACCTGCGAAGGGTGGGAAGCTCAGCCTCCCGCCACGGACGCTGCCGGCGGTCTTCGGTCCTTTCTTCCATGGGCTGTGCGTGCCTTCCAAGTTTGCTTTTGGTTCAATCTCCGAGGCAAATCTAGAGCCCTCGTTTTTCTCGCCGTCGTTAACTTCCGAAACATGTCTTGCGACATCTCGAGTCTATCCTTCTGATCCGAGCAATAAATGAATCATACCCACGGGTACCATATTTCTTAAGAAAAGAATTGTTCGGTTAATCGATGATTCACGGTCTCTAATTTATGGCTAAGCGACGGTTACTGAGAATGCTACAGTTCTCGTTTTCTTTCTACCTTTATAGTTCTCGCAAGCATTTTCACTTCTCCGACATCTTGCTTTGTACCGCAAAAACCCCAAAAAATGACCGTCCGCTTTTTTTTTCACTGAAAGTTGGGCATTTGCTTTTTTGGTATTGTACGGCAGTGCTGGTAATGGAGATCCCTCCCTTGCCACATGAGTGGGCAAAGGCAGGAGCAACAGCCTAGTCGCCACTGTAGGCAACAGCCTACAGTGGCAATGATGCTCTTTTGCCCAACGCTTGCCGCTGCGTCAATGAGCTGCCTTTCAGCCGACGGCAGCCCCTATGGCCAGAAGTCTTCGTGAGCTCGCCCACACTTCACCGGCCAGACAAATACGACGTGCTGGCAAGCCGGCGGTTCTCGAGCGTATATTAGCAAGAACCACTACGACCTCGGTAACCGGAACCGCCGGTCGGGTCACACCACCAAGCGCAGCTCCACGAGACGCTCGTTCGCGACCGCTTCCTGTTCTTTCAGCCGCGCTTCCTAGACACGACGGGGCCGCCCAGACGGGGCAGGCACAGGGGCTGCGGGCATCACCTGATGACGTGGTAGTGGCACAGCAGGGTGGTGTCGGCCTTCTCGAAGTAGAGTCCCAGGCCCCGGAGCCGCAGCTGCTCCTTGCCCAGCAGGAGGACCCGCACCTGGGACGCGCAGGGGTTGGCACTGGCAAAGACGCTGAGCAGCAGGCCCAGCACCATGCGGATGGGGCGCGTGAGCACCGCAAAGGCGAAGGGGCAGCCTAGGCCGGAGGCGTCGTGGCCGCTCAGGGACACCAGGGAAAATCCCCCGGCCATGGCAAAGGCGTAGCCCGTGTCCAGCAGCAGAAGCTCCGGGAACTGCCGGAATGAGCGCCGCATGGGACCCGTCTGGAACAGCACCGCCGTCACCACATTGCCCTGGTTCACCACGATGGACACCGCCGCGTCTGCATCCGACGCCTCCAGCTTCTCCAGCTCCGCAAGGAGCGCCGCCACCTCGCCTGCATCCGCCTCCCGGCCCAGCGAGAGAGGGAGCGCCCGTGCCAGGCGCACGCTCAGGGCCCGGTACTCTTCCCCCACCCCAGCCCCCACGGGGTCGTCGTCCTCCTCGCTGTCGCTGGTTGTCGACGAGTCCGCGTCATTGGCCAGCTCCCCGTCCGGGTCCTGCGTGACCGCATCCTGCATTGCTGCATCCTGCACGGCAGCGTCCTGCATGGTTGCATCCTGCATGGCAGCGTCCTGCATAGTAGCGTCCTGCATGGCAGCATCCTGCACGGCAGCATCCTGAACGGCAGCATCCTGGGAGAGATCTCCCCCGCCGTCTGGCGGCACATCTGGCGGCACGTCTGGCGTATCAGAGTGGTTGTGCTCCAAGTTGATCTTGATGATGAGCAGCTTGTCTAGCTGCTTCGTATACTTGATGCCGATCCCCGCCTGGCACTTCTTGTACACCAGCCTGGGAGAGAATACCGCCACTAGCTCGGCATTTGTGACGCGCGAGCGTAAGGGTTTACGCGTGTATAAACGGATGTGGCCATAACTGCCCCTTCTCTTTCTTCTTAATCTGGCCGCTTCACCGTTCCTACGCTAACATAGTCCTTGAGGCACCCTAGTGTTCTCTCTACAAGTCAAGCCCACAGACTCTGTGCATAAAAACAAAATAGTGTCCTCTGTCTTAGCTTAGCTCAACAAATGATTTCCACCGCCCCCCCCCTTTCTTAAATAAAACAAACAAACAAAATGTCCATCTGGAAGATACAAGGAGACGGACAACGAAGACTTCCACTGGAAGTCTTCGTTATCCGTCTCCCTTTTGGTATCTTCCTCGTTTATGTACCGTACTAACACGCTCGTTTTGTACTTAAAACAAAATGTCTTTAAACACATGATCAATTTTTCCATTTTTTCTTCCTGCCTCCACACTCATGCGCGGGGAGATGAGTTTTAGTCGACTTGCAGGTCATATCTTTAGAAAAACTGCCGCCCCCTAGACTAGCTCGCGAGCGATCGGCGGCCACTCACTTGCCATTGGCGTCGTCCCTGGGCCGGTTCTTTCCCCTGGACAGCACGCAGACGTACTGGACGTGGGCGAACTGCCACTTCTCGTCCAGCTCATCCGTCGGTGACACCTTGGTCTTGGACTTGAGTCTGCTCGCCTGCAGCTTCTTGTTGTAGCTCATGACCGACTTGGAGGTGTACACCTTGAAGCCCTGGTCGGTCGCCCGGCAGAACTCGTCCAGCGCCGCTTTCCAGTCGGCGAACGAATCGAACGTATCGCCCAGCTTCAGCATCTTTCCTTTCGCGCGGTACTCTTCGCGGGCCCAGTTTACATAGCGCCGTAACCAACGTGCGGCTCCGACATCTGCCGCAACTTTGGTAGCACTACAGTACTACCAGCACTACCAGCGTGGTGCAGATCACTGTGGTGCAGATCTGTGGTGCAGATGGTGCAGATACTCCGTACAACAGGCGGCGGATAAGATACAACGATACAACCGTGCACAACGCAAGTCTGATAAGCTGGCTATGCCGACCGCTATGCAACAAACGCACAGCACGGAAGCCACTGCATAGAGTCGATAGAGTCAAAGAGTAATATCGTAATATGCGCTAAATCTCCCCCTAACGGGCGGCGGGTTTTTATAAACAAGAACAAAAAAACAAAAAAAAATTGCCATTACGTGTTTGTTTTTTTTCAAGAAAAAATGCAATAAAAATGCCTGTTTTAGAAAAAAAAAAAGTGTGTGCCTACATGGTTGAAAAAACCCCGAGACTGCGGGTAAACACCTTTTTCAGCGAATGTCCGACGCTTCCGGAACGATTGCACTTGACTTTGCGTCGTTTGACTGAGATCGGCTCGGCAACAGTGCATGCTGATAGCCACTTCTCATTCTATCGTCAATCAATGAATGCAAAGCGGGCCCAGCCGCTGGTGTTTAACCAGACACGAGATTCTGCAAGGCAGAAGATCCTCCTCACCCTGGGGGAGGAGGAAACAGGCAGGTGGACGCGTGGACAGGGCAGAAGGGGGAAAGAAGTGGAAAGCGCGAACTGGTCGTCGGGACTTTTCACACCGCCAGCCTGAGCACAGGTCCAAACTTCTTTTGCAAAAATAAAACCTTCGAGATCCCGAAGCGCGCGCGCGAAGGCCCCGCGCGTTTCGGTGGCCTTGGAGGAGTCATACATTTTTTTTTTTAGACTTAAGCTAGGTGGCGCAAGCTACCAATATTACAAGAAGTATAGCCAGTAACAATCATTCATCTATCCGATCAAAAAAAAAAAAAAAAAGTCAACAACGCCATTTTTAAAGTTCTTATCAGAGTGCGGGCGGTGCGGGTGCCGTGAGCGTGCAGGCCCCACGTGCGTGTAGGTGCGTGATAGCGGTGCCGGTGCCAGAGAGTCATGGACGGCTCAGTGGACTTGGAAGTTCGCTCTGGTGACGGGCCCAAGGTACAGGAGTCGTTCCGGGTCACCACGTGGCTCGGTCAGATCCATTTTCAATTATTGCTGGATCAGACCACCCGTCAACGCATAAAATACCGTTCAGCAGCCACTTTAGCTTCGAGACGTTTTCCCGCCTCACGGTGCATTTTCTCATTGCACCCGCGTCACTGTTCGGAAGAGGCCATTTGAGAACATAACTGGCGCCAAGATGCAAAAATAGCAACATGCCGGTTTTTCCTCTCTATCTCAACTGAAGGCATGGCCAACTTTCTGGGACATTCCGTGGAATAAAACGCTTTCAAGGAAGTGTCAGAATTCTAGCGTTTGGTCATACGCAGGCAATTGCAGTTCTCGGGAACTTTAACTCGCTTTACTTAACTTTCTATTGTTAAAAAGACAGAAATTATTAATTTTTGTAAATTGTAGACTAAAAAAAAAAAAAAAAGAATGGTAGAGCTATGGAATAAAAATTATATGCGTTCAAAGGTTTAATTAGTGTTTATTGATATTTCATGACTGTCATCTAAAATATTCCCGAGGGAACATTGCAATATTTGTGGTTGTTCAGTTGAAATTCTCATATTTTAGTGCATGCACCGATGTGTTAGCCTAAGAAAGTTGGGGATGCTGTCATCGAAGAGACTGTCGTGGTGACACTGAATGACATTCCCAGCACCAACACTCGACACCTTTTCACATTTTTTGATATCACGTGTGCCTCAGCTACCCTTTTGAATCTAAGAAAAATATTGAAAAAATAGCCACCGCCATTGTTTGCACCAAGTGGCGCGCTGTTTACTCGTCTGGAACAGCAACCGATAGAAGTGGCAAAATGTGGCGTTTTTATTCGTACTGGAAAAAAATGAAAAAATGAGTTGTGCAGCATACCCCACGGGGATAGGCAGAATTGCGGCATCAGAAATAAAAGCCGCTTCTTCTGCTTTGGGGTTAGCAGCCAACAGGTTAGGCAGCGTAGCATCTGTCGTCTTGCGAGAAAATACCGCCACAAACATCTGCCAGCGTCCTGTGCATGCATGATGTGCTCGTATAACGATTGCATTGGCAAAATATGTTCATGTTAAAGATCTTCCCAGAGCCAGGTGCTAATTGTTGCACTTTACAGCTTTGGGAAAGGCCTGCATTTTATCCATCTTTTAGCTCGGTGCCCCTCTTAACACTCCCCGGAAGCCCGAACCCCCATCCGGGTGCGACAGTCGAGCTCCGCGGCCAGGAAGGCCTCCGGGGACTCGCAGTGAGGAGCCGTCCTCCTTGCAGGTGCCGGGACGGCTGTTCTCGCGGGGTGCCCACGCCCAAGGAGACGTACTGCTCGTCGAAAGCCCCCTGGCCTCTGTCCAGTTCGCTTGGAACCGTGCCTGCAGGTCTTTGTCACCCTCACCATTTTCCCAATTCCCGGTTCGAGAGTTTTTCGGTATGAAGCTGCATAGACGTGGTACAAGCCAGTGTGAGCGTTAGGTCGGGTTGGCTCCGTTAAGCTACGGCAACCTAGATGGAGCTCCCGAAACGTCGCTTTTGTGCTCATTGTGGCTCCGTCCCCAAGTTAGTACAGAGAAGCTTCTCCCCTCCTCTTCGTACCGAGAAATCCTCAAACAGAGCCTCCGAAGGGTGCACCAGTTCTTCCGAAAGGGGCGGATTGGGAGCCGGCGAAGAGGAGGCAAAAACTGCATGCGCCGCACGACTGCCGGGGCGGGTCTGCACGCGTGGCAGGGGCGGGCCAGAGCAGCCGGACCGGAGTGCGTCGCTCCGTTCCCCTACATGGCTGTCCCGAGTGTGCATGGGGCTCTTTGCCGCAGGTATGCCGCCTGTGACCTCTGCCTGCGTCCCCTGGAGACTGCCGAGGAGAACGTGCGGCGCTTAGCTGCCAAGCCGGGCCTCCGCCTGCCCTGGCCACAGTGCTGCTCCACACGGCCGCAGGAGCACGTCTCGTGCCCTGCCTGCCAGGTGACAGTTGCTCGCTTCCAGACGCTTTCTGGCGGTCCTCTCGCAAACTTCTCCTTTCGCGTCTCATCCTCTCGGCTTCTTCCCATGCTTCCCAACCTGGCGAGGGGAACCCTCGAGGCAGCGTGCTTTACCTTGTGCAGGTGCGCTACTGCAGTGACGCCTGCAGGGCTCAAGCTTGGGCGCTGCACCACCGGGTGCTGTGCACCGCCGGCAGGGACCCCCGCAGCCGTTGGAGAGGCTCACGGAGGCCTGGAAGTGAGTTCCCTTGTGGTCCCGCCCAAACCACATTCGACATTCGTGTTTAGACAGCGCAAGGTCGGTCTGCCCTAGGCGGCAACGCGTGGTTTACGCCGTGGTTTACGATGCAGGACGCCAGCATTCAAAAGCGTTTTAAGAGCGAGTATAGAGACAAAGACCGCTAGCTTTCTGTCTACCCACCGATCATTCCAGTCGGAGCTCGGCTTTCTTCCCCGCACGGTCTCGTCTATTCCTCCTCGCCGTATAGAACCCGACAGAACACAACTAGACCGACAATTGCTGGAGTAGCGTCAAGATATTTCGGAGTGCGTACCTGTCGTCCGCTTCACTCTCTTCTCGAGTAGTGCACAGTTCAAACCATTGGTGTGCGTCTCTGCATACGTTGCGGCGAGTGAGGCGCTCAAGACTTCAGACATGCTCGTGCCGGTATGCCAACCACCCCTTCTTTTTTTCACACTTTTACCAACTTGTACCACATTAGTGTAGAGAGATAAAATGAGCCGTACGAATAAAGAAGCTGCCAGGCACCGCTACCAGCTCGGTTACCATGGTAACCTCTGGGCCCAAAATACGGAGATCACCGTCGGTGCATCGTGCATCTAGGTCCTCTGGCAGTTAACACAGCGGTTCTAGTCGGGGCTCTAGTGAGGCGGCCCTCTTCCGGGGCGGCTTGGACGGGCGGCTCTTGGGTGCAGAGAGCCGCCCTCCCCGCAGGGAGCTGCACCACCCCCCGGAGACGACGAGCGTGCTGCTGGCGGTGCGCCTGCTGGCCCGAATGGCCCAGGCGGAGGACGGGGGCACCCTGGCAGTCGCCCTGGGACGCCTGACGCCCGGCCTGGGACCTCGGGAGCGGGAGGAGACCCTGGCCCGGCTGCTGGGCCCCGAGTGGCGGGACCGGCTGGCCCTGCTCCGCCGGCTGGTCCTCGACGTGTTCCGGGGACACCCCGCGTCGACCAGGTGGGACGGCCTTCGTAACGCCGGCCAGACGCGTGGTCGGAAAGCGAGGGGCCTGTACGGTGCCTGGAACGTTTCTCCGACCGGCGTGTTTACCGCATCGTAAGAAGTGGACCCGCAAAAACTGTCGCGTCTTGGCGGGGTCGCAGCAGAGGTGGTGGATGTGGCGCTTCTGCGACGGGTCCCTCTCCAGCTTGACGGAAGCTTCAGCAACCAGGACAACAGTAACCCTCACATTTTCTGGCTTTCCAGAACTGCCAAGATAGTGACGGTCTTCGTCTGTTGAGGGGGGGGCACGTTGGTCGGAGACGCGTTGCAGGCACCGCAGCGGGGTGCGTTCCTCAGGCGGACGTTTCCTGGCGCAGTGGACGGCCCCCGAGGACTTTGAGCTGCTGGTGGCCCTGCTGGCCAGGAGGGGGCAAGCCATTGGCACCAGGTCGGTGGGTCCTCGCACTGGCAGCTGCGTTGTTTGTCTTCGTGCACTTTCCGGGAGCCATAAATGCCACTCCCGCAAATTGTGTTACTTGTCCACACCTCATTATTGCACGTTTGCGATTGTCAGAAACTTGGAAATAATTTCGATAGAATCTTTATTAAACACTAGAGTTTGGATAGTTCCGAAAGCCTAAAACTATTTCCAGATTTCTTTCGAAGCTCACCTTGCCGAGCGTGCTTCCCCTCGTGGTACGAGCATGCTGTGGGGAACTGACATTTGTGCGGCCTGATAGGTGCCCTCGAGGAGAGTATTCGTTCGATTTGTGAATTTGGTCGATGGAGCAAATGCTGGGATTTTTCGAGTCATTGGTTGTTCCCTCTCCTATCTTCCTCTTTTCTCCAGATTCAATCTGCTGAGTGCATTTTAGTGGGAGAATCTCGAGAGATGGACGAACTGTAGTAAGGACGGTCGATTGAAAAAAGGAAGCGACCCATTCGCATCTCACGATTGTCTTCAAGTTAGTAGAACAAAGTTACCAGGTGTTTGTTGCTCAGGGGCCACTTTCTCGAAAACAGTGGATGCTTCCAGCGGTGCAATTGCTTTGCACCAATGTGCTTAGCCCGCTAAATTTCACCAAAATTTTAAGAATTTGTGCCAACATTGCATCGAAAGTTATTTTTATCTTTTTAATACCGAAACAAAGAGTGAAGCCCCGCCATCTAATCGTTGCAGCAGGCTCGTGCAAACTTTCATAAGTTTAGGTCGTCGCCTCTCAAGCTTGGTTTCCAAGGACCCAGGGGCTTTTCGAGTTCCCCCTCGCCTGCCCCTATAACCCAAAAATACGGTAGCTTTTAGACTCGTCTGTGCTGTGACCCACTGCACAAACTGCGGGCCTCAATATTAAAGGGGGTTGCAACGATTTTAAGATTAAAAGAATTTGCATTTCGTCATATTTTACGTTGTTTATCGTGTCCCGGAGGATAGAGAAAACATCTCTTCATTAAAAAATGTCGCGATTTCACTGCATAATCGCAAAGCAAAAGTCGAGCTTTTTCCCCACCTGCAGCCGCAAGTGGCAGCCGAGAGAACTACGACGAAAAGATTGCGTGACCTTGCTCGGCTCTAAGCTGCAGCATAACGCCCGCTAATGTCAGCAGAAGAGGGAGAGGAAGCGTCCTCCGAGAGGGCACATGGGAAGCTACACGGCACCCCGAATTACGTCACTAGGAGGGGACCAGGTGTGACCCTGAAGACTGGGAGTGAGTTGAGGGGTGCCAGAAATGCCAATCTTTATCTTTTTTTTTTTTACAACTAGGACACGCAGGCGAAATCGGTTTTCTGTTCTTTACTTTAGAAGTGTCAGAGGGCAACTACCACAAATTTTTGACCAAAGTCCGGAAATCATTGCACCCCCTTTAAAGGGTGCTTCTACATCGAGACGTACAAAGGTAACGTAACCGTGATCTCCGACTGCAGTGCCCTGAGCGTCTGGGCGAGGAACGTCGACGAGCTGGAGCTGCCTCCGAGCGAGCGTGCCGCCCTGGACTCGGCCGTGGAGGAGATCTACGACGACATCGAGAGGGGTAAAGTTGCATCTGCGCCGTCTCGCATTCGCATCGCAACGCTCGGAGGCTTCCCGGCCCCTCTCTCGACCCCGGGCGACGCGGTGGCAGCCCTTCTGTACCACGGGGTGCTAAAGCGCGGAGCTCGCTTTCCTAGGGTTGGCAGAGCACAAACGCAGAGATAAAAAGGTGCCTTCGAGCCATGGTGCATGGAACATGTCTCTGACAGTCGCATCTTGTCAGCTCGACTTGCGCCACGGTTTTAGCAGTCTCCTCGAGGGCTTCTGCAAACTAGTGTGTTTCGCGTGAGAGGTACAGAGCACCAAACTTCCCAGATGGATGTGCATTTTGGGCAGCGTACCTGCGTCGCACTGGAACCTTTTTGTGAACGTGGGCGGGTTCCTTAGCCCGAATAAAGCCCGTGTCAGCCACTCCTCCTTGGAGCGTAGTGTGCTCAGTGAAGCAAGGTTATCCGTAATTCACTGCCATTTCTTCCTCACACATTAACCACCTATTCTGGACGATACGGCGGAGCGGGCGGTTGGTCGACGTTATGCAGACTTCTTTGAACAAGGCTCTGCCAAGAGAACTGTCGACTCACCGCTACGGACAGTAAAGACGGGAATGGAGCGTGAAAGATTGTGGCGGATTCGAAGGGCAAAGGGAGCGACAGAAAAGAAAGATGATACATTAGGAACATTTGTTTTGCTGTGACAGATCAAGCAAGTGCTCATCAACTTTTGTCTTCTTTAAAGAATGCACAATGAAAGTTTCCTTGCACGTGCTACTATATACATTGTGTTTGCATGTAGTAAAAGGAAACTGGTGTTCATTCTATAGCATTTCAATTTTGCCTCCCTTATGTAAAGCCCCCCATGAGCATTTAAGGGTCAAACAAATAAAATGAGAAAGAACTAGGTACCAGTCTTGCTAGCGATGTTTCCCGCTTTGCACCGTATTAACGCCAGCAATCTGGGTCCACCGGCACCGTCCCCTTCTTGCTGATTCGAGACACCGAAGGAAGATGGTGGACTTCTCGCTCTAGATTTGCAACCTTACCTCCACAAATGGTGTGCGAGGGGAGTGAGAACCACTTGCTGGGAGTGCCTGGTGAGCATGGATTCTTCTTCCAGAGTCCGGCGTGTTCCTGAACAACGAAGGGTGCGGCCTGTATCCACTGCAGAGCCTCTGTGAGTCCCCCATGATCGTCCTGGGGCGGGAAAAGGTTCTCCCACCTCTACGGACACTAGGCGGATAGGCATTGTTGAATAAATTGTCAGCTAGCCGTTTAGTGGCATCACATTTTTGTTTCTGAAACTAGCAACAAGAAACTGGCATTGCAAACTACGCTTAGCGTCAAATCCTACGCGGAGTGCAAGTTCGTCCGCTTCTTTGCAGGGGTTGTAGTGACCTCAGAATGCCGAGCTCCGATTGGCTCTTATTGAAGGATAGCGGGTAGACCTCGAGGCAGCCTGCTTTGAGGTCTACCCACTCTCCTTCAATTGGAGCTCGGCGTTCCGACGTCACCACAACCCCGGCAAAAGAAGCGAGCGAACTTGCGCTCCGCATTGCCTAGGGATACTCCCAACAACGCGAGGACGACGGTTTTCCTTACCGAGAAACAAGAATGACAAGTGCCACAAGTTATTCCTATCTCCGTGTCACCTTTTGGGAAAGTGACATTAATTTTACGTCCTTTTTCCAAGTTTCTCGAGAAAATGAAGACGGGAAGCCTAGTGTGGCACGTCGTTCTTGCTTTCCCGAAAGGGGCGCCTCTTCCGGCGTAGCGGGCAGAAGCGACTGACGAAGGCCTATCTGCAGGTGCGCACAGCTGCTGCCCCAACGCAGAGGCCAGGTTCCTGCACAACGACCACACCCTTTCCCTGGTGGCCTTGAGGGACATCCGGCCAGGAGAGGCAAGTGCCCCACGGACATCCGGACTTCCCCGCCCGTGACGGAGTATTTTGGGGCTAAATGGGCAGCCAGGCTTCCACTCCATCTCGCTCACAAAAACCGGTCTCTACAATCGATTGTCGGCCGTGCATGACACCTTCGTCTCGCTACCGGGAGGGACTGCCTGGCCGAGACGAGTGGACAGTTAGATTTCAACCGGAGCCTCACTGAACTCGGCTCGAGCCAGCCGGGGACCCGGGTTGCAGGGCAGTCCTCACGCCGTCCCTTTCCCGCAGGAGGTGACCGTGTCCTACATAGACGAGTGCAGCCTGAGCAGGAGCCGGCACAGCCGCATCAAGATGCTCAGGTGATGACCGTCCTAGTGCCCCGGCTGTTCCCCTCGCTCTGTCCGACCACCCGGAGGCCGGTGGAAAGGCGGGCGGACGGACCGGCAGCGTGGCGCGTCCCTTTCCTTGCACATTTCACAAAACTGCCCCGGCCGGACTTGCCTCGCCCTACTGTCCGCTAGCAATGCGAACGACCAAACGCTGCAGCTTTGCGAGTGAGCTTTACGCAACCGACGTCGTTCTTGAGATAGAGGGGCATCTTTCCTCATGCACGGAAGGTTGAAGACACAATCCGCAAAGCGCATCCGACCCGCGAGAGAAGGGACGCGGACAAACGATGGGGGAGGTTGGGGTTACCCTGGCCTCCCTCACTGTTTTGGATCCACCCAACCATGCAGGAATCGGGCCGCTCTTGGGTGAACCGACCCTCCCGGCACGCCACTATTTTTCGAGCAATTTGTTTTAGAGCACAGCTTTTAGGCGCCCGTTTCCGGCTTCGAGGCTAGCGTCGTCAAAATCAACGTAACTGCGTGTTGCTTTTTTAAAAATTTTTTATTTGTTTTGCAGTTACTTTTTTGCATGTTTCCCATGACGTCACATGTGACGTCACTAGAGTCACGAGTGACATCACGAAGGTCACGACGTTTACAAGTGACGTCACGAGGGTGGGAGTGGGGAGAGGAGGGGAATACTTTTTTTTCTTCGTACCCTTCCCTCCTCCTTCTCAAGAGCTGCGCTCTAATTCGGCATTACAGGGAATTGTGAACGTGTTTCATTTTTTTTTTACTCTCACACTTTGTCCCAGTATTTCAAGATCTTGCAGAGCCACCATGTAGGGGGAGACAGACTTGGCACGCGAGTGAGTGAAGGCACACGATAACCCTGAAACTGGAGAGGGGGTACGGGCTGAAAGGAAAACGACCAAATCTGCCGCAGGTAGTGAAACAGTTTGGGATAGCTCACGAGTGCAAGCTAACGAGCGAGAGCATGAAGCACTTAACATGCCGGCAGATTTGGCCGTAAGTAAAAGAAGTAACTGTCTGGGGGGACACACTACTGCACCTGCAACGTGTGTCTGACCGGTGTGTTTGGCGTCTCTACACTGCCCGCACGTAAGAGTTCCACCAAAAGGCGGCGTCTCCAAAGCCACGGAAGGAATGGCTCCGACGGCGACGTAGCAGACTACGGGTGTCTCGCACCTGTCGGAGCTTTTGTCCCACCTCCGTGCCGGGTTCTCGACGGTCTGCGGCGTCCCGAGTCGCGTCGTCGTCGGGCAGAAGTCAAGGGCACGAGACGCATCAATCGCAGACGCGTTCCGGGCGCCCAAAAGACTGGGCAAGGAGGACGACGCACCGGTACTGCACTCCCGGCTCGGCAGGGTGAGCGAGATGCACCTCTCCCTTCCAGGGAGAGCCACCTGTTCACCTGCACCTGCCCGCGCTGCGAGGAGGAGGCCACGCAGCAGCCAGACGTGACCAGCGACGAGGAGATGGAGGACTCGAGTGACGCGGAGGAAGCGTGCTCTTGAGCCATTCTGGGAACTCTGTCGCACCATTAAACTGCATACATACCAGGCTTCGTCGGACATCGTGGCTGCAGCCAAGCCCCCAAAGCCCTAGGTCGGTTGCGTCGTGCGGCCTAAATTGCCACTCGCGCTCCGTACACCACGTTGTCGAACGAAACGCTCGTTCGAAAGTTCATTTATTTGCGAAAGATGCGATTTGTGTCGGCACTTCGCACGAAGAAGCAGTAACGTCCTTTCCTGCCGCCGTGAGGAGAATTGGTCGACGTCCTCGAGCAGCCCCCGCAAGCTCTGGTTGCCACGAGGACGGCGACGGAAGCGTCCGTGGTCCGGTATGGAGCGTGCCCCGATGGTGCGGCTGCCGTGCCTAGAAATGGGACCAGAGGCACACCCTCTTGTCTCGGTCCGAGCTGACGATGTCGTCGCCGTTGGGACTCCAGGCGCAGGCAATGATGGCGGAGCTGCGAGGAGGAGGCGGCGCTCAGTGGAGGGCGGCCTTCCACGCTACCCCCACCACTTTCGTGCTCCGTTTCGGCATAAGCTAGAACGCCTCATTAACCGCTGCAGGACGGTGTGCTATCCTCGCCAAAACGTAATCCCGGCGCACCTTTGCTTCTAACAGTCGACCATATTTTTTTATCAGAAACAAAGCCTAAACCTTTGCATTGTTGCGACAACGTCGTGGCTCCCGCATTGCACGCCTGTGGGCGTTCGTTCGTGCCTTGCCCCAAATGAAGCTCTGCATGTTACTGCGGATGGGCAGACACGTTTTTCTTTTCCCTATGTGTTTCAGTTCATTTGGGAGCAAAATCAATTTTTAGCAATTGAAATAGCGCACTCCACTTAATAGGAAGTTTTAGAATAGCGTGCGCAAAAGCTTTGCATACGCAAATAATAGCTTCGTCGCCATTGCGCACATGTAAAATGCTAACTGCGGTTTGCGCTTTGCGTGTGCTACTTTTCGGAAATTGCGCACGTACGCAGAGTCTCTGCGCTCTTCCAAGGAGGCTACGCGAAGCATGAGAAGCGTGCTAAAGCCAAGAGGAGCACAGTTAAAAAATGGCGGCTCCCAGGACTGCGGCTGCGGTTGCTTTGGCGATCGTCGTGAAAGCGACGTCGGCGGTATTCTTGTTTTTAGTACAGGACGATATTGCACCCCTAGGGAGGTGCATGTCACAAACGGAAGACCCAACTGTAGTTGGTGACAGGTCAAGAACGAAGTGGAAGCTCCTCCCAGCTCTTTCCACTTCAGTAGTGCGAATGCTGGAGAGGAGGCGACCTCCTCTCCACCGTTCGCTCCGCTGAAGTGGAAAGGGGTGGGTGGAGCTTCCACTTCGTTCTTGACCTGTCACCGACTATAGGTGGGCAACGATCGCCGGCAACTTGCTGCTTGCAATGCGCAAAGGTTTCTCAATAAAGGTACGGTGTGCAGGAGTTCGTAGTAGTCGGTACACGACCCCTCTTGCCCAGGCGACGCAAGTGGACACGACCGGTCGACCGCTCACTTCACATTCTCATATTTAAACAAATCTGAAACACTTTAAAACAATAATGTTAAAGTACAAACAAAACTGGGACAAGGAAGACACACAACAGGACAGGGGCAAAGCTCCTGTCCTGTTGTGTGTGTCTTCCTTGTCCCAGTTTTGTTTGCGCTTTTACCCTTTTATGCAGTATTGAGCAGCTAGCACAAGCCCAAGTTTTAATTCTAAAATGTTATTCTGGACCAAAAAACGTTTTTTCTTCTGAGGTTACAGCATTTTGTGTGTGAAGTAAAAATTGTTACTGTATCTTGGTGGCATTGCAAGTGTGAGGTGCTTCGGATTTTGCGTCGCGGCGAAGAAACGCTATTCTAATGCTCTCTCGTGTAGCGTGCGCTGAAATTGCATACGTTATTTTAAAACTCCCCAATAACCTTTTACAGCCTGTTTCCCGGAACAAAATTGAAGAAATAAACACTAAACAGTAAGACCGTTTCGCTAACCTGGTCAAAGGATTCTGGTCTCCGATAAACTGAGTATGTGGTGACAAAGAGTTTTAGAATAATATTTTAGAGGTGGCCTGTTACGAACAGTGGAAACTAGTGAAGATTACGCCAGAGTTTCAGAGCAACCCAGAACTCGAGCTGGATAGATAGTTAAGCGTGGCTAAACTCCTCGAATCGGAAGTACGCAGCACCGCCAAGATGTACATAGCTGCAGCGAGTCACGGCTTTTAGGGTATACGAAGAGCAAATCAACCAAAATGCACCTCCCCGCATGTGGGAGAGGAGCAAAAGACAGAGGAGCCATTGCATGTGCGGCCTCGGTGGCAAGCGTTTTCTTTCGCGGTAAAAAAGCAACATTCTGCATGCAAATTCTTCATTTATCTTAGCACCTCGGCGGTTGTTAGTCGACGAAAACTGCATACCCTTTAGGGCATTTCCTTTACCCATTTTCCAACAGCCAGAGAAAAGGCGACTAGCAGACGACGCCGTGCTCCGATGCAGTTATGCGTGCGCTCCGGGGGAACGGCGTCGCGTGCCTCGCTCTGAAACTTTCGTCATACCACGGGGGGGCCTCTGCTGTTTGCCAAGTTGTTGTGAAACCGAGTACAGAGATACTTGGGAACCTTACATCCGGAAGAATTTTCCAGAGGTGGCGCTAACTGTGCGGTCGGTTGCAAATGGCCACCTTCTGGCCAGCGTACCTCATCTCCTTGAGCTTCTTTTCGAGCTTGGCCGTGGCGGTGTTCCAGATGAACAGGGTGCCGTCCTGGGAGCCTGCCGCGATGTAGCTACCGTCGGGGCTCAGCTTAGCCCGTGTCCAGTCGAAGGCCACCTTGAAGCTGTCGTCCCTGCAGTGCCGGGCAGGCCACAAAGGGACTTTCAGGCGTGCCACGAAATCCTCTCGGTGGGACTTCCATTGGAATCTATCGCAAATATGCTTCCTTTTCCGGACAGGCTAGAACCAGAGGTGTCTTGATAACGCAAATATCTTCGACATTCAACTTGCAGCGCAATTATGACCGTGTTCTATCCATTCGATGTATATCAGCTAGCCCACTAACAGTTTACTTTCCAGCTTTGTCGAATTAAAAAAAAATGTCTTTAGAAACGTCAGGTTTGTCGCGTCCAGCTCTGGCACTCTGGTGTCAAGCTTCACCACTTGGCTCGGGCCTCGAGCTCTACTGCTTGCAGCGGCGGAGTGGAAGAAACTACTTACACGTTATCGGTTGACTGGATGCTCTCGGACAGTATTGTTATTATTAGAGTTGAGTCCCTGGTTTTGAAAGACAGTGCTAGGAAAGAAAAGTTCAAATTGAGCTATATTCCGTGTCAAGAAGCTTCCGTCAAAACTCGTCTAGCACGCCGCAATAATTCTTGCATGTCCAAGTAGCCTTTCATCGAGCAAGACCTTTGTTGTGACTGTGGTGTAGCACATAAGTGTTGCACACGAGCACGGAGTGCATGAAGGCATCTCCAAACGCACCTCCGTGAGCCCAGAACTTGGTCGCTTCTACGCCGAAGCCTTCTCATCCAGGACCTCGCCTGTGTCACTGGGTTAGTAAAGCTAGTGGCGCGAAACCTATGGGCCCGTTCACACACTTGCGACCTCTTAGAACTGGGTGCCTTGGAACCTCTTAATATCTCTTACAACGGGAGGACACACTGGCGCTGTCTATTGGGTAGCAGTGTAAACTTGGCGGTCCGGCATATTGTCTATTTCTCTTGCGCATTATTTTTTCTTTCTTGGCTCAAAAATCTTTTGTCAACGTTATAAACAGAGCCTTTCTTATAGGTATTATGCACATTTGACCTCGGAAATCCCACAAAACCTTCGCTCTTGTGAAATGCAGTTCCAGGGTCATTGTGTAGATGGCACCAGAGTGCAAGTGTGTTCTCTCGTCTGAAAAAATTTTAAGAGGCTTCAACAGGTCTCGTCTCTCACAGTCGTACTCGGTCGCAAGAGTGTGAACGGGCCTTATCAGCCAGCCAGCCACACTCACTCTCGGCACCTGCTTTCCTCTTAAAGCGTCCTCTCCTCGTGCCTCTGGGGCAGCTAGGAGAGTATATTTTCTGAACTGAGGCAAACAATCTCATCTTCTGCCAAATAGGTCGGCGTTTGCGCGCGTAACATAACGCGTTGAACATGGCTAGGAAAGGCCGCCGAGGGCGTCGGCCATCCTCCCCAAGGGCTCTCTCGTCCCGGGGGACTGCAATGGTGGAGCTAATGCATTGGTCCTCACTGGTGGAGGCCAGACGCACAAAGAGGGGAGGCCCTCACCCGTAGGTACTGAGCACCTGGTTCATGCGCACGTCGAGCAGCTTGACGGAGTCGTCGCGCACGCAGCAGAGCAGCAGGCAGCGGTCGGTGGACAGGTCCAGGGAGGTGATGCGGCCTCCGAGCACAATCTCGTTGGCACTGCTCTCCGCCCGAGTGTCCCAGAAGCGGATGCGCTTGTCGAAGTGGCCGCTAATCACCGTGCTGCCCCCGCCGTCGCTCGTCACCAGATCGTTGCACGAGCGAGCCCGCAAAGATGGTGCGCACGCCTGTGTGGCCCCCGCAGCCTCCTGAGAATGGTCCACTCGTCTTGGGCAGTAACTAGTTATGCGTTACCGTAACTAGTAGTTACTTTTTTCGGTAACTTTTACCTGTAACGCGTTACTCTCTAGTACTGATAACTTGTAACTGTAGCACTGTTACTTTTTTATTGGGTAACTGTAACTGTCTAGGTCGTTACAGTTACTTTTTTTTACTATATAAATTAGAACCCACTGCCGTGGACATTTTTCTCCAAACTCCTCTCTGACAAAAAAAACAACAATAAGAAGCATGGCAACACAGCATTAAACAAACAAAAAATTGCCTGGTTTAGCCCACGACCGACAATGGACGACAGACGAGTCAGCACGAAACCGGGAGATAAAGGAAGCGGCGCCCGCGGTAATAGGGGCGGCAAACAATGTCTGTTTCACCGACTTCGGCTCCTCTTCCCTCGTGATACCATCTGCGGGTGTCGGTGGTCGTGCAATGTCTCCAAGTATTCCGTCTGGGTTGTGTCTGGGATATGTCCGTGCTGTCGTTTTTACAGCCAGCCATTTGCCGTTTCCTCATTCCTATTAGTTTTCAAGGAAGCCGTCCCCATATTGTGCAGAAAGCTGGCGCTTGTTTAACTTATTCATTCTTTTCGAAGCCGCTCGAGTAAACGTGACTTCCACAGTTGGCGTTTCAGACACAGACGCCGCGGTGGTCGTCGTACACTCGTAGAGCACCAGATACTAACTGTCTCTTCTCCCCCTTTATTCTTTCAAAGCTGTTTGAGTTGCTATCTTTAGGCCTGCTTCCGAGTGTATCCCATAAGGTAATTATGTGACCATCTCTGTCCTCATTCGTTTCGAAGTGAAAAATAAATCAAAACGTTTACTGACGCGGGCCAATGACAATTTTGAAAAACGGTTGATTATAAGTAGGGCTCCGTGTTTTCGGAGTTTATTTTTCATCAAATTCGGAGGGTGTTTTTCGGAGTTTATTTTTTGCCGAAGATTCTGAGTTTATATTTGTTTGATTCCCCATTCTCCGAAATTCTGAGTTTAATTTCGCAGTGTTTCCTATTGAAAATAAATATGTAAATAATAACCGGATGTAAACGTATGCCAGCCCAGGCAAAAATCAGTCCACTTCCAGCTGGATTATGGAACTGGAAATGAGGCAGTCCAGCTGGAATCCAGCTGGACTGCCTCATTTCCAGTTCCATAATCGAGCTGGAAGTGGACCGATTTTCGCCTGGGAGATAAAAATAAAACGCGCTTGTATCGATTAAAATTTCTTCAGTTGAATTTGACGTTCGTGCCATTGCCATTGGCAATATTAATTTGTCCCACGACAAGCGTCGCATACAACTGTTGCTTCGATAAACGTCAATACCTTAAAATCAATAAACTCCCGGGGGCAGTCGCTACAAAGCTCGTAGTCATCCCATCCTATTCCATCAATCTAGCCCGCGGCCGCGCGAGGTGAAGTGGTTGAGGATGTAATATAGAGTTTCAACTGTCCCTTTTCTCTATTTAATACAATCTCTATAGTCCCTAGCTTTCACTGTTACAGAAGCATACCTTCTCCTTTCTCTAAATTACAAATCGCATGGCTCAAACTAGAAACCAAAAGAGTGGCTTTTGTCGTGACCCGAATGTACAATGACCTGTTGCCCTGAATCAACCTCGCCGAGGCAAGCGGCAGGACCCCTTTTGACAACAGTCTGAGATTTGAAAGATAATTATGGTACCATTTTCCCAGAACCATTGACTCCGTGCTAACCAAATTGTAAAAAAAAAAGGAAAAAAAAAGTCTTATTTTTTTTTTTGCTGAGGTGGGGTGGCAGGCATTGGCACATAAGCATTCGGAGTTTATCGGATAAATGCAAATTGACCAAAATTTTACCGGCGGGTGTTTTCAAAATTTTTGGATTTATCCAAAAACACGGAGCCCTAATTATAAGTTATAACAATTATTGCAAATAAATTATGCACTTGAAAATGTTGAAACGGCAAATGACACAAAAAAGAAACACCCTTCGGGTTTAGGTTTTTCTGAATTCTCAGTTTACCTTTCTTCTCACTATAGTGTAACAAATAAAATAATATTGTTTTGGTTTGTCATTTTTTGTGTCCAATTTTTGTACTGTAACAAGAAAGTAATGGCGTTACTGTTTTTGCAGTAACTGTAACACGTTACTTTTTGAAACTGGTAACTAACTTTAACAGAGTTACTTTTTCCCCCTTGGTAACTATAACTGTAACACTGTTACTTTTTACTGGTAACGTGCCCATGACTGGTCCGCTTTCAATCGAGAGAACCGCAAGCGCTTCAGAACTTAAAGGACACATGCAAGGGAAAAAAACATTTTTTTAAACAGCTTGGATGGAAAAAGGATGTCATAAAACGATTTTACAACGAAGAAAAAAAATTTTAGAGCTATATTTACGGCATTATACGAATTTGTAGTTGGCGCCCGCGGGTGCCGCGGAAAAGTGGCCCTTATTTATCACGTGACTGGCCCTTATTTATCACGTGGTGCTCGCACTCTTTCGGAAGCTTCCTATGGCCTCTAAAAGTAACTTATTCATCTTTGTTTGAAGTATAACAAAAAAACTAAGATTAATAAGTAACTTTTAGAGCCCAAAGGAAACTCCTGAAAAAGCGCAAGCAGACATAATAGACCTGTGCGCCGGTCAGATGACGGCGGCGGCGCCCCGAAGCAGACGAACTTGTGCGGCGGCGGCGACGGCGGCGTGGAGAAACGCGTTGAAGCGGTGTCGCACAACGCTCTGCGTGCGGCGGCAGCGTGACTTTGCGGCGGCGGCGCATGGGCCTTCCACGTGACCTGCAGTGGCTCCCGCGGGCGCCAACTACAAATTCGTTTTGCGCCGTAAATATAGCTCTAAAGTTTTTCTTTCTTCGTTGTAAATTCGTTTTATAATATTCATTTTCCATCTAGCCCGTTTAAAAAAAAAAAATTTTTTTCCTTTGCATGTGTTCTTTAAGTCATAGAAGAAGCGCTTGAATTGCGCTCCTCCTTCTCATTAGCCTACGAACAATTATTTCTACTTTTTCAGTACGTACCACGGTAAGCATGCTGCGTGCATCGGCATTCTTCTCTGCCGAAGAAAATGTGCCAAACGGCTGTCGGAGTGACACTCGCGTTCAGAGTGCTCGCGACCAGTTTGTGTTCTTTGCGAGATTGTGGAATCGGCGCTTCCCACAACGCACACATTTCGGCCTCGACGCAGACGATCGAGAGACACGCGGTCAATTTGTGCCGAGACTCATGCAAATGAATTAGATCTCAATGTTTTGTAGTTGAACGGGGGCACCAGCGCTCGAAATATAGGCTGTGCCGTAGTGCTGTTGCTCACCGCAGTGTAAACCGACTGCTCCTTCAAGGAAGAGAAAAGAGTATGGAACAGCTGTAGTGGCAACGTCACAGCACGGTCGGCACAATCGGGGCTTTGAGTTAGGAGCAAAGTCCCTTTTGCCAGAGCGTTTCCCCAGGTTTTGAACCCAGGACAAAGGACAATGCACAATCTTCACCATAGCACCATAGACGCAACTGCCACCACAGCATCCACTGTTGGAATTAACCGAAAACTCAAATAAGGACACTCTGCACATTGCTTTTCTTGGTTACATGAGAGGACTAGAATGCAGCAACGGTAACCACCGCGTTTCAGAAAGCATCCATGGACAGAGACGGTGCTTCTGGGAAGAAGAGTGAAGCTCTTCCCCCTCCTTCAATCGAGCTTGCCTCGACGACTCTGGTTCTCGCTGGTTGCTTTTCGGGACTTTCCGTTGGGCGAGCCCCCAAACACCGTCACTTCTAAGCACCGCCGGGCAGAGGCCTGGTCGGGCAAGGAGGCTTCCCGGAACGCTCTTAGCCGAGAGACGCGCACAAACCGACATCGAGCGCTCCGACAAAGAGGCAGAAGGGCCTCCCTTTGGGGGCGGCACTCACAGGCCCGGCTCCGGAGGTCCCAGATCTTGAGGGTGCGGTCGTGACTGCCGGAGGCCACCCGGCTGGATTCCCCAGGAACTTGGCCGCCAGCACCTTGCCGCTGTGACCCGTCAGCGTGTGCTGCACGTGCGGGGAGTCACCAGAGGGAAGCGAGCCACGGTGCCAGGAGCGCATCTCCGACGGGCGTGTTTAGCGTATCCAAAGTGGTCCCAGAGTGGCAACAAATGACGTTGTTGTCTGACACCCTGCCAGTCGGTCCTAGAAATGCTGGCAAAAAGCACAATCGTCCCCACGTTCCTACCCCTAGCAGCTGCTGCGATACTTGTACCATGTAATCGGGCGGAAATCGAGGGACCACTTTTTGGACGCACACACACCGGTCAGAAACACTTTCCGGGCACCTTCGGCCGGTGACCAGCACTTGTGCCGCCCGGCCGACGTGGCTGGCCTGCGAGGGGACTCACCCTGAGCCTCTGGTCGCCCATGGTCCAGACCCGGCTGGAGAAGTCGTTGGAGGCACCCAGCACCAGATTCTCCTGGGAGGGCGAGGCGGCAACTTTCAGCTCTCCCGGTTTCTAAGTACACCCCTTAGGGCAAAGCGCGGACGCCAACGGCAGCCATTCGGAAGATCGAGCTTCCTATTGGCAGCCGACGCGTTGTGGGCTTTTCCGAGGCCTCGGTGCCGAGTCGGTCACTCTCTAGAGGCTGCCTGTCCCTCGAGTCTTTCGTGAGACTTTTGGCATGTAACGCCCACAAAACGATGCCACGGTTATAGAAACGGGGAACCTCAAGGTGCAAGAGTTAACACCCGTCCGTTGGTTTCTTCCTTTCCTTATCGAAAATGCCGCGGACCTCGGGGTCTACGCGGAAAGGAAAAAATTTAATATGGATATTTGTCGCACATCCCGACGATTGGACTAAACAGAATGAATATGCGTTGCAAATACTCGGACATGCGCTCAAACAGTTTGATAAATTCGTTTGGCTAGATTTCAAATAATCAAGGACTAAAACAATTGCGACTTGCTCGGGCGGAGCATTCGCTCGACTATTCGCGACTCCAGCAAAACGGACTGCACCTAGTGGGAAAAACGTGAGCTATCCAAGACAGGTTGTCGCACAACTCTCCTTGACTCTGGTGTCTTTCGCGGTAACCTGTTGTCGTCGCTGGCGAACTAAGTAAATTGACGAAAGTTGTCAGATGTTTGTGGCTTTAAGTAACGGAGAGCGTCAAAGTGGAAAAGATTGCGATGCATTAAATAAAGAAATTTTACCCTAGGTATTTTTCATCTATCTTCAAGATGTGCAAGTCAAGTATTTTTAGCGTTTCACTAATAGAGTCTGTCGCTCTGTACTTTGATAATATAATAATAATAATAATAATGTTTATTTCCACCATAAGATGGTGGCGATCAGGGAAAAAAGCTGTCGGGTACAGCTTGACGGGTCCCTGACCGCCTTGCCGCTCTTCTTTGAACCCATTCAATCTGTCAACTTGGTACTGTCTAAAAGGCTGCTCCCATACTACACTTGCAAGCTCCAATATGAGACGTTCTAGGGTTAAATAGGCAGTTAATTTAACTTCCCAGGGAGCGAGTTTTAGTTTCAGTCTTACTAACCATAGTCTTCTTTCAGCTGAATACCAGAGATTATTCATATGAGTTTTCCAGCGTAGATCTTCAGTTATAGTAAGTCCCCAACATTGCAAGTGAGTGATGCGCATCAACAGTGCATCATCATATGCATAATCAAATATATTTTTAGTTTTGTTGTGCTATTCTTGCAAACACTTTTTTTTTTAGGTTTATTTTTATTTTTTATTGCACGCACCAGCTGCTAATAACTTTTAATGCTGCATTCAATCTGACCTGGTACCCTTGACTCGAAATTCTCGAATATATTAAACAATCGTCGGCAAACAGGCGAACTGTCTGGTTAGTCTTGAGCTGACCTGCAATATCACTTATGTAGGGTAGTTTTTTACCATTTACTTTTACAAACTGTGTTCTGTTAAGGTAAGACTGGATCCATTTGACAATATTCGAGAAATATTTTACATTATGTTTTGGATAGGTGTCAGGGAAAAAATGTCTCGAAGGCGTGTCCATATCTAACCACTTTCAAAATGAGAACCACTGTGCTAGCCGACAACTGATTTGTATATATAACCTTGTAAAACAGCAGAGGGAGTATGACAGACTAGGTGTAGTCGAACTTTAAACCATTTCACTGGAGGGAATATCGGGTGAAGCAGTCGAGATGGGTTCGATAGCTGCTGTTCCCGAGTTTGGTTGTGACTGGTCAGCTGGAAGCTCCAAGTACCCAGACCGATCGGTGCATTTGCTATTTCCCTCGGTGGCTTCTCTCGTCAAAAACAGTCCCTCGATAACACCAGAACAGTTGGGCCGATTTCACGATTCCCTGAGTTTGAGAAAGCCCTTCCGAACACCCTGTGGCGCCTTGCCTCCAGCATACGACTAGTGAGGAGAAGGCTATCAAAAGGCATGGGGCATGGTATAATAAAACCAGAATCACTCGTGCACCGAAATGTACAGAATGCCCGCGTCACAGGAGTAATGTATCTTCGTATTTTAGGTTGCCGGGTCACAAAAGGTCATCTGCCCGTGCATCGATGCCCTTTAGAGTTTGGAGTCAAGTTCTACACAGTAACGATGCAGTGATGTGAACCCTTGGCAATAAGACTGGAGACTCTGTCTCATCACCCTCCGTCTGGCGGTGCGGCGGCAATCGGCACATGTAGCACCGTGGATGATCGGTGAGTCAGGGAATCGGACAAAGTTCTCTTTCTTAGATGCCCGACGACCTCTCAGACTTCGAAAAGCAAATCGTCAAACGGTCAAAAACATCTGCTAAATGGAATGCGCAACTCTCGTTTGGCCAGCCCAAGCGACGTGACCCGTTCCCGGCGGCCACTTTTCTATAGAGGTGGTGCCCCCTATACGTAGCGGGAGTCGCAAATAGTTGAGCAAAAAGAAAGACGCGTGCCGCCGAGGAGCGCGTTATCGGAGGTCTGGGCAAGGAGCGAGCGGAGGGAGGACCCACCTCTGAGTCGATGTCTGTGGACATGACGGCTGCGTTGCTGCCCCCCAGGGTGCCCCTCGCCAGGGCTTGCTCTGCACAGGGGAACACCGCCGTCGGCAAGGGGGCATCCCTCTCCCCGGGATCTCGTCGATTGACTGGACGTCGTGTCCACTTCTCGCTGCTACCGTCGTGGGAAAATCTAGGGTACCTCGATGCTAGCGCCACTTCCAGGGGACCCATTGACCCCCGGGTCAATCTGACGTGGCGGGGCCACCTTGGGTCCCACTTCCTCCGGAGTGAGCGGAAAAGTTGAGTTTTGGTGAAATTTGAACTACGTCGACTCGAGACAGCGACAACGAAGCAGCTTTGACCCAATAAGTGGCTGTCCCCACCCTGGACGCGGCGCTGGTACGTAGGCACTTTAGGAAAAACGCCGTTCCGTCCCTTTTCCGAGGGCCAATTTCCTCGACCTCGGCTTTGACTGTGCTCCTGAGATCTCGTTTCGGTGTTGCGCGTGGTGAACGAGCGGAAGCAGTCTCCCGACCGCTAGGGTCGAGAGCCGACGAGTCGACATTAATCCGGCATAGCGCCGAGCTCGTGTAGGTACGGATAATCTGTCGCTTGCTCCACGGAGATTTCGCTTTATTGCAAGTGTCGGGGTGCCAGCGGAAGCTGAAGTAAAGTTTGCAACATCTTGTGCGCGCGATTGAGAAGGAGATTATTACTGCACACATTTTGATTAAAAAGTTTTTAGAAAAAGAAGTGCCGAGACTGCGAGGTCGATAAAAAAAAACTAGAAAGATCAGAAACGCTGGCTAAAACACGCTCAGCAGTTTTGAGCCGTTTTTCTACGAAAGTGACTGGCGACTAAGGGGTGAAAGGGCCTGGGGTGGGACATGCCAAAACAAACAGGGTAGAGAACATCCTTTCACAGACTCGAGGCTGCACGCACTCAACCGGTGGTGCTGCGCTTTTTCCAAGTTTGAGTCGACGACTGACGCTCTGGAGCGCTGCCCCGGATTAAAGAAGTCTTGCTGGCACCTTTCACGAGCGACCTGCGGAGAGTTTGCCGGCTCCATCGGTCGAGGGAACGCACTCGCAGGGGCCAGGCCCCGACCGCCGAGAAGAGGTTGCGGGTGCACTCACCCCTGGAGAACTCCCAGACCTTGAGCTTGCGGTCCCCGCCTCCCGTGCACAGGATCTTGCCCGAGGGGCGAAGCGCACCGCATTCACCTCCCCCTCGTGGGCCTCCTGGGGGCAAGGACGTGGCACGCTGGTACGCTCTCGAGCCAAAACGCGGGCAGACGGCAGAACTCCCGAAAGGCACGGCGCGTTCCGCGCGCACTTTCCCGCAGTGTAGACGGGCGCTGCGGAGAAGCGCGACCCACCCTCCTACGACGAGCGCTCTTTCCAAGGCACGAGCGGATGAAAGGACTCTCACCAATTCCCACGACTGGATTTCTCATACAATTCTATCCTCACATATTATTTGTAAAAATTATACGGAATACACAGGCCGCGAACGAGTATAGCCATCGCCGGCTTCGGCCGTCCGCGACTCTTGTCTTTTCTGACGGAACTAGAGACCGTCAACGCGACTCTTTGGATGAGACAAGTTCCCTCGGGCACGCGAAGAAATGGGTATTGCCGTCGCACTCGAATGCCGATCGCGTTTACGAAGAGCGATTCCCCAAGTTGTTACAAGCCACTCCACGTTTTCTCCATGGGTGGCTCGTACCATCCGCAAGGATTGAAGTCTGAGCCTCGACTCCTTAGGGGTGGCAGCAGCGGCCCGCCTTTTGCGCAACTACTTTGTTCCCTTTTCATAAAAATCTAGGGAACCGGTGGGACGGGGAAGGCCTGTGACATGCACACTCCGTCCCTCCACTGCAATGCCGTTCGTGGGGCGACGAGGCTCAACAAACAAACGCTGCCGGTCGGGCGAGTCCGGTTCCGGGAGCGCCGACCCCCTCGCGTGTGAAAGCGGAGAGAGTCGGAGGAGGGCTGCTCACGTATTTGAGGATGAGCCGGCTGGGGACCAGGGACTGGACGCAAGGCGGTGGCAGCCGGGAGCTGAAACGACGACGCCTGCCCTCAGTGCGGGGTGCTCGCCACGCCCCCTGGCCGACAGACGGGGACCCAACTAGGCGGGCCCTAGTGCTGAAGCGACAGACGCCACGCATTTTGGGCCCCGTCGGAAATGCGAGGAACCGTCCCTGAGGACGACGGGACAACTTAGGACGGACAGTATCGACGACGCGTACGTTGCCAAAGCCCATTTCTTTCGAATCCCTCCGTCCCACATTTTCCGCTTCTTTTGCTTTCTTTTCTTCCCAATTAGTCCGCTCAACACTGCCGCTAGTGCGTAGGTATCTAAATGTCAGCTTTCAGGATCAGTCTGTGCATATTATGCTTAAACTTTATAATTATTCATATACTTTCCCCACCCACTCCATGTCCTCCACTACAATTAGCTTTCACACAAATTTCAATTTATTAATTGCTTCTCTGTATGGCGAGCCAAGGTTGACCCAGATGCCGCAGGCAGAGATACGGTAAATTCCCCGCGCCATTTACCTCGGCGGCAGCTGCGAAACATGGCGTGCAATGGAGCCACCGTACAGCTTTAGCCGCCAAGAGTACCAACACTAGACGAAGGCACGAAATGCTCGTAACCGGAGGCAGTCTTATCATTCCACTCGTTTGAGCAATTCGTTTTAAGTTGGAGACACGATGTTGCGGGGTGTTGAACGGGGAAGTCGCTCAAAAATCGGGTTCGCCGCACGCCCGGTGCGTCGGAAAGGTCTCTCCGTCGGACCATCCTCGAAAGGCACAAGAAGCGGACAACGTTGGAATGCGCTCTGCCATCTTTGACGCAGTGGGTCGTCGCGAAAACCGAGCCGGTTTTGATGACCTCCATGGTGACGCACGCAATCCTTCTCAGACCAACTGCTGACAGAGTAGGCACGGGGAAGAGCGTTAAGGGAGGTTCACACACTGGCGCTCGACTGTGACCGCTCATCGCCGCTTACGACCCGGTCGGGTAGCCCTGGAAAACTTCCAGTAAGCGTACATTTCCTCATTTCTCGCGTCATTCATTCACTCTGGGCTCCAATAATTTCTGACTTATAAGCGATGACCTCTCACAGATAATGCATACATTTGAAATCTCAGATATTACGAAACCTCCAGTCTCGTCATGCACGGATCGGAAGTACTTCAGGGCCACCTAAGACATCGCAAGCGTGCCCTTTGTCGCGAGTGGTGACGGGCGATTTCAGTGCACTCGAACGCCAATGTGTGAGCCAGCAACGGTTTTGGCGTGGAACGTCTTATACGGCCAACTCCTAGCTGTTTCCTGCAACATGATTCCCGTAACGAAAGAGCATTGCACAAAAACTGATTGGACATGAGTCTGCGGTAGGCTGCGGCCCCCTTGATCGAAACGCGAGGCCAAATGCCAACGCAGCTCTTGTGGCCAAACTGTGCCCCGCCTCGAATTGCTTCCTGTTTCGATGGGCAATTCTACTCGTCCAGAGCTCGGAAAGGCACGCACCTGTCCCCGGGGACCACGATGGGCTCCCTGGCAGCCTCTTCCAGGTCCCTCTTGACCTGGGCCTGCTTCAGCCTGCAGGGAATGTCCACACACGACACTTGTCCTGCCGTCCCACCTCCGCCCCACCTCCACCCACAGGCAACGCCCCACGTCCCGTTTCGACGATCTGCGTGGCAGACACGACTCTACCCGTGTCCTTGGCGAGGATATGCAGCCGTTCCACCTTCCAAAATAGCCCCGAAATTTCCCCCAAAAAGAGTGGCGACTGTTTGCATCCTCTAGAGACTTTCAGATTGCAGATACCCGGCCGAGCCAATACTTCGGCGACCTGGAGCTAGGGATTGCTAGTCGTGCTGATCCTTTTTAAAGGCGTTAGGACACGCCAAAAATAAAATATGAGATAACTATACGGCTAGGACTCATTGTATGTTCCTCATACCTCGGCAAAACTCACTCATGAGTGCACTCACTCACCTCACTCTCACCGATCAGGCAGTGAGGTGAGGGTTAGCGAGTTCGTAAGCCTCGAAAACTCACGAGTTTGAGGTTCAGTGAGGGGCACGAGTTTGGTGAGGGGCGTGAGTTCGTGAGTTCTTTGAGGGGCATGAGTTCATGAGTATGGCGAGGCATAAAGTCCCTGGGGGACCATGGGTTGGATGAGGGTTTGTGGGGTGACGTCGAGGGAGGGCGGGTCCATATGACTTCTCCGTACATTTCGAGGGAAGTTGAGTCGACGCTCGCTTTGCACAGGCACTGTTAGCTTGTAAGGCTGGTTCTCTTTGAGTGATGGGAAAGGAGGAAAGGGGCCTATTGATTTATCTGTGCTCTTCGGCTCGCTTTGCGGCGGCTTGGCGTGGTTTCTTGCTGCTGGTCGCTGCTTCGTGCCACATGACGAGAGAGGGGGCGGGGCTCTTCCTCTCTCTTCGGCCACTCTCTCGTTGACTGCGAGGCACCGATATATGTGCAGCATTTTGTTTCGTTAAGGAGGAAACGGGCGCTATGCTGATACACCTGAAGGCAAACATTGCTTTTTCGAGTGCACTTGTCTTTTGTGCGGTCGCTAATCCTGAAGCCAATGTTAAAATGAAAGCCGGCAGTAAACTGTCGCGATTCGCCTGTATACTTGTTTGTTCAAGTTGTAGCCTGGAGTTCTCTAAAAAAAAAAGTATGCATACACGTCTTCATGCTCGAGTACGCCCGAGATGCTGCACTTGTTTGCACTTGGGTTTAAAGGTCGCTACATTTATTTGGTAGCATATAAAAGTTAATTTGATTGTGGCTCGTCATAGGACAATTGCAGACAATAAGATCCTAGGTTACATTCAAAGAGATACAAAACAATCTTTTTACTTAATATTGGTGATAACAAATGAACGTTCATGACCTGCTATTCGACACCCCGTTAGTCGTTTAAGAGGGAGCCATTGAGCATAGTTGGAATACTGACCGCACCCAAAAATGTTTCACGTGCCGGAGGAAAGGTTTTCTTACTAGCTCCAATAGTATTTAGATATTTGTTGTAATTCCTATGTATTATTATTTATCAACCGACACATGTCACGCCAGTGCACGTCTCAGTCGTTTAAGAGGGGCGCTATTTGTAATTTTTGCAATATGATTTATATTTACTATACGAGTAAATAACAGGGAAGAGGGGTAAGACCCAAACTTAAGTGATTAAAAATATATTTTATATGCGTGCATGAGCGTACATGCGTGGAAGCAATTTTCCTATGGTCGCTTCTGGCCTTTGTAGCCAAGGCAGATCTGGGGGACTCCATAAAGGCTCGTTCACACTCTTGCGACCGAGTACGACCGAGAGAGACAAGACCGTTTTTAATCCTCTTATGACGTCTTAGGACCACCTCCGCTGCAGCGTATCCGGTCCTAAGATGTCGCAAGAGGCTTAAAACCGGTCCTGTCTCTCTCGGTCTTACCAGTTGCAAGAGTGTGAACGAGCCTTAAGAAAACACCCTTCAAGACCCATCGCACAGTCATCCCTCATCACCCATGATCACGCAAGAACGAGGCTGCCAGATCCGGGGATCACCGCGGCGCGGGTAATCTTTCTATTCATAGTTCTTGGCTTTCAATAAACGTTTTCTACCTACCTACCTACCTTCCCGCCAGAAGAAATGAAGTGCCCCAATTTTGTTTTTATCAAACAATCCATTCTTTGAAGAATTGTAGACCGTTCGATCAGGCTGCATGACCGCATCCCTTCCCTCTCCTCAAATATAGCGTGAATATCCAAATTAGGCTATCAATAGTTACAAGTGAAGTAATCTAAATATTGAAGGTAAAAGAACTTGCACTTACACCAGGCTGTTTATTCATTTAAATTGGTGAAGGCAAATTAAAAATTGCCAACCATCAAAAACTAATAAATGATTTTAATAATAAAAACATAACGTTGTACATGTAGTGTGTAAATATTTCTATTCAACAAGTTTGAACACAAACACACAATGTCTAAGCAACAAGAATACCGAAGACATCTGACACCGATCACAATTTTATGTCTGGATCCATAAAGTATAGCATTTACGAGGCACAGAGTCGGTAGATTAGAACGTTCCAGTTTTAATTGGTATGTGACGGTGCAACTGAAAATGAGAAACGCAATAAAAACAAAGTCTAAGGACACCTAAGTACTTCTTATGAGTTATGAATAAATATAAAAATAAAGACTGACCATTCCAAAGTAGTTCTACTTGACAATGAATTGCCGAGCAAACCGTCCTACCATTAAAGAGAAGTTTGTAATACTCTATGCTGAAACAAAATACACACCCACGGTGGTGCGTGTTATAAAAATAATAATTCACACCTGAAAAAACTGCGACGCGGACGCTCACTCCATACTTGCACAAAGTTGGCGCGGATGCTTGAAACAAACAGTGCACACCGTGAAGAATAAATACTTCACGAAATTCACGAATGATCAACCATCGTGAATTGATTATTGCAATTACTAGAGCTCAAAAATTGTGAAACTTGCTGTACTATATACAAAGTAGCCTATGAGCATTCCATTTCAAAAATATTCTACCAGTTTAATTTTCGTGTCCTAACCCCTTTAAAGAGGAACCCGGCCATTTTTTTACCTACCCAAACAAATTGCATACTCTTAATACCTAGACTTCAGTCTTACGGTATGCTATTTATAGCCTCAAAATTCAAAATACCTATTGAGAAAACCGTAAGTGAAGATGATGCCAAAACCAACATTCAAATTTCCATGCGCTCTCCAGAAAATGGTACAGACTTTCAGGTGGCGCGGATAATCTTAATCAGAATATGTCATGCGTTTTTCCATACTTCTTAGTGTCCAAGCATTCTTTTCCCACCATCAAACGTCTCATAATTG
Organism: Ixodes ricinus; assembly: GCA_037355805.1. Lineage (NCBI taxonomy): Eukaryota > Metazoa > Arthropoda > Arachnida > Ixodida > Ixodidae > Ixodes > Ixodes ricinus. The sequence goes on from JAZHYW010021399.1 coordinate 69,767, forward strand.
GTTGGGAATGTGGTGCACTGCCCACTTTGTACCATTTCTGCCGTCACACTTCAGTGTTGCCAATGGGGGCTCTCGGTCTCAGAAACACGATGAGAATGAAGTTAAAAAATTCATTACCTTTCGCAAAATCTTTTTTCATTTTTTTTTTTTTTCACACAATACTTGGGGTACTGGTACAGCCGTATTTATCGGTGTGTCAGCCAATTCTGGGGCAAATCAGGGACCATAAAGAAATCGCTAAAGTTAAGGACCAGGGAAGTGCCTCTTGAATCAAGCAATTTTGCCTTCCCATTGATAAGTCAACTTGCCGCTCTGTCGATTGTGCCATTGTCCCTTCGGTACCTTGAAAGGCACGACTGGCGCTTTTCACCCGGAGCCGGTAATGCCGCAAGCGCGACACCACAGTGTACGAGACCTGCAACGAGCATGCTCCCACCTGACGACGCGCTCGTTCTCGGCGTTGAGTCGGTCGGCGTCCCTCGACTTGAGGGCCATCCAGCGCTTGATGAGGTCCTGGTGCTCCCGGTCCAGGGAGGAGAAGTTGCGCTCGAGGCTAGAGTATGCCAGCTGCAGGGCCTCGTGCTCGTCGTGCAGCAGCTGCGGACAAAGGCCCTTCAATGTCTCCCACCGCCCCCAAGGTCCATTCCTGCCGTCACAATCCTGGCGGTGGCGTGAGAAGTGCCTGTTCAGCTTTGCTCCGCAGCCAGACAGTCGATGGGAGCGAGGCAGGACGTTGCCTTTTCGCCATTTACGAATGACCGCCAGGATCGCAATGATCTCACTCACTTTCGACGGCAGGATAACCGAGACGCGCAACGGGCATTGTATCCTCACGGTCGCCATAGGAGGCCGGGCTGACCCAGGAGCACGCACCGCCACTCCGTCCTAACGCTCTTTAACCAAAGCCTCCCTGGACTTTTTCCCTACGGGATTTTCTAACCGAGCCCGCGAGTCTATTTTTTACCGCGGAGTGTGGGAATGGCCAATTGCTGCCATTTACGATAAGAGGTCGGTAAATGGTGAGTAAAAAAATCCATGAGAAATTTGCATTTTCGAGCGATACTGCTACTGGCGCCTCGTCATTCGCTTCTCTTTTTTTTTGATCGACAATGATGGGCGGCAGGAACGTTGGTGCATAAAGAAGTGCACGACCTTGCAGTAACAAATTCGGTGCACCGTCGTCTTTTGGAAAGGTGCCTCGGGGTAGGAGGGCCCACGTGCTTCCCTACCTGGTTGGCATCCTTCATGTCTTGCAAGTCCTTCTTGACCGCAGCCAGGCTCTGCTTCAGGGAGGCCGCTTCCAGCTCACACTCCTGGATCCTGGCACGCAGCAACACACAATCAACCCGTCAGCAACTACGGGCAAATCATTCCGGCGGGAATCACGAGCCAACCGATCGAGTTAATTTACGGCGTTCCTAAAATATATATTCACATTAAAAATGTCCTCCCTTTAAAGCATTTTTTGCGTCAATTTTGCGATCCGTTGAAATCTGGAGAAATTTTTATGCGGGTTTGCTATCATGACTAAAGCACGTCTGGTGTCAGGGACGTTTGTCGACGCTCGCGTGGATCTCGACTAGTCGCCAGAACTCGTGGTTCTTCTGACAGGCTGGGGCAAGGTTGCCGACGCACTAAAGGGGGAAAAGCGACCCAAGGTGGACCCCGGCTTCCCTTGACAAGTCAGGGTCGTCACGCACCTCGTGGAGATCGCCCTAAGAGCAGTCGGACAAACGCCCTCGTCCCTTCCTTCCCGGACCTCGTTGCACCCAGAAAGCCGTCGCCACCGCGGCGCTCTGCGGACTCAATCGAATGCCGCCGGGGTCGGTAAGGGTCAGTACCTCGGCTCCCATACTCTTTGCGCGGGCTTCAGGTGGCAGATGGAGTCTGGGGAGCGTCTCGCCTCTGCCGGCTTTGCTCGTCGATAGCTTCCCGTAAGTTACTTTGCAACATCGTCTCCGCCTTTCGTGTCTGCAGAGGTAAGACCGTCGCCACCGGGGACGTTCCTCCAGCGCACCGCACCCGGTGTCGTTCGGGACTCCCTCACCTGGCGTCCTTGAGGTGCAGCTGGCGGTCCCGATCCTCCAGGCTGTTCTTGAGGTCAATGAGTTGCTGGGAGTGCTGCGAGACACGGTGCCCCCTTAGACACTCAGCAACCGCATTCAGCCCAATTTAGACACTGCATGCGCGGTGTTAAGTGGCACTGCGGTGTCATCGTGCCGCATGACATCAAGATATCACACAATGTGGCGGTGTCACGTGACAAGAGACTTCACAGTGTCGCTCAACGTCACGGTGTTACGTGAAAACAATCCGCCAAATTTAGTGGAGCACGAGACTGCTAAGCTGGCACCCATACCACATGCTTTGGACACGAGCGTTGCGTGGCCGTTACCCTCCAATTAAGTTTCTCCGTTAAAATCTAGCAAGCAAGCAAATTTAGCGCCAAGTTTAGCTATTCGGCAACGACGACGATCACACACTTCAATTCGCAGTGATTACGGGCCATATATGGCTACCACCTTAAAAGAAAAATCCCTAAAAACTAGCGCACAGTTCCCCCGATGCTGCTCTTCCATGACTTGCAGTGTGAGCAAGCCCCCTTTGGTCCTCTTATCCCACGGCGTGGCTGCTTCGTCAGGGTGCTTGCAGCGAAGACAAGCATATAAGCAAACTTTAACAATTGCTATCGGGCGTCTGTGGGGCCATCGAAGCCTTTCTCGTATAGAGTACCGTGCGGAGTAGCAATATTTCCATGCACATTAAGCAACTTTTTCGAGAAGCCCCCTCCCCCCAACTCGGCCTGCCAAAAGTGCTACAAAACAAAGCCCGGAGGAGAGCAGCAGCCACACGCATGCACACATAGGTAGATTATCGTCGACGCCCACCACCAGAGTACGCAGGACCCACGCGCTCCCAGCACAGACGTCCCGAGGCTACTCCCAAAAGTCGACCCAATTTCGCTCGGGAAAATTTGAAAACGCAACTCCGACTCCGTGGAACCCTCGTTTTCGCACGGTACCGGATCTCGGCGGAGCGAGCCGATGCCGGGACGGAGAGGAGGAGGGGCACCCACCTGGGACTTGCGCCTGAGCAGCTCGGTCATCTCCTCCTGCAGCTGGAACAGCTTCGTCTCCAGGGCAGCTCGGGGCTTGCCCAGGCTGAAAGCACGCAGCCGCTCAGGGTCTGCTAGACTCCCCTCATCCCCAAGCTGACAGTGCAGTGGGAGCCCCTCCCAGTCTCAGCGTTGATGTAATACACTCCTCGTATACACTAATGCACTAGCAAGTGTTAGGCTCATAGCTGTGTATCGAAGGGTAGCTCAGATTCGCTAAAATAATCCTTAAAGGTCGATGAGCAGCCAGAAAGGACTATCCCTCAATTCCTCCATTCGAAAAAGAGGGAGAACCTCCTCCTTTCTGCAGGGAGTAGCTATGACACCCGTTTCTGTGGGGTTTCATTCTCCCTAGTTTTCCCTGCCATCAAAACGTGACGTCACTGGCGGGAAGCGAGGTGTGCGGCCGGCGATCAGATACGCCCACCTCGCTCGCTTCTAACAGTGAGCGAACAAGGGCGTTCGTGCCATCTGAAGTTAATAGTAATCTCTATTTCCTACAAAGTATGACTTAAACCTATCTGCTGAGCTATGAAAAAAAAAACAATTCTGATTTTGAGAACATTGTTTTCTACAACTCGATATGCCCAAGCTGCGACTCACTATAGTTTCGTGAATTTACTGGCGTAAATCCGCTCTCCTATCACAAGCAAGCAGTTACGCTGGCAAAGAAAGCTCAAAGAGTCTCGCGATACATATTTTGACAAATTACTTAAGCACCACTAAGAATGCTCGGAATGTCGGTGCTGCAGGCAGCCGTACCTAAATGCATGTGCCATTTGTTTTAGATTTGCTTTAGAAAAGTTACTGTTATACACACCAGCACGTGTAACACTGTTACTACATTTGTAGCATGCATATGCTTAGTGCTTGAGTGATTTACCAAATGCCTGTACACTATTCCAGAAAAGTACTTCTGGTCAGTGCCATTTTCAGCATTGGTACACATGGTGCATGCTATGCCCGCTTCCCAAAGCGATGAACATGCGGGTGCTGGGCCATTACCGGACACATGTGGACTGTGAAGGCCTGTTCACACCAGTGTGTCGAACAGAAATTTTTATCGGTTCGGGTTGGGGTTGGGTGTCATGACTTTCGGTTCAGTTCCGGGGAGCAAAAATAACGGTTCAAACTGCTCCTAACCAATTTGAACTGATTTGCGCTCAGGACGAGTGCGGGTTAGAACGGGTGTGGACACCAGCGAAACGGTGTCAATTCTTGAGTCTCCACAACCCCTAAATTGAGGATATATTTTCCACACTGCTCTGGCAATAGGCACTATTTTTGCATGAAATGATTAACTCTGTAGTTTCTTCTCTCGTTCGTACAATCCACTTTCATTTTCAAGCACCAAAATATGAAATTCCGTTTTTTAATTTTGGCTAGTGATGGGCCGAACTTTTGCCGAATCGAAAGTTCGGTGCCGAATCTTGGGATTCGGCAAAGCTTCGAACTTTTGCCGAACTTTTCTAAAGATTCGGCAAAGATACATTGTTACCAGACTTAACGTTGAGATTTCGTTTTGTCTGGCGAAAAAAGGTTTTATGTCTTTTTTTTTTCTTAACTTAAATGCAACATGTAATGCATATTGACATAGTTATTACTAAATAAGGTGATATTCTACAATATAATTGTATCAGTGTCGTTTTTGAGTGTTTACTGGCAATTTTAGTGACTCCTTGCAGAAGTGGCGTGACAACGAGGTTGGGTAGAAGCGAGCGTGGCGCAGGCGCTACGAGAGTTTCGGTTTTGAGGCATCATCAGCGCAAGCCTGCATGTGTGTGTAACATCAACCTCCTTGGCGTACATTGTTAAAACGAGAGCAATACCGCTGCGCTCTTGCTTTCTCTGGGAGTCACCGTTTTGTGTGAAAACGAATGCAACGGTTGCTGAGCCTTCACCAGAAGAGATAATAATAATATCGTAAATATGCATGTTTTTCGATTTGAGTCACTTGACGTCAGCTTTGCATGAAAGTGTGCGTACCATATTCACAACGTCTCGTTTTTAACCTTGTAATGCCAGTTTCTGGTGTTAGGACACACTATGAACATTTCCAAAGATAGGGAGAGTTAGGAATGTCGGTTGTGCAACGTCGAGCATTATAGTTCTGGGTTTAGTTTTATGCAGATACATGAAAATCGCGAATTAACACTAACTAAAAAAACAACATTTTTTTTTTTTTTTGAACACAGTATTTTTGAGTTGAAAACAGAATTGTTATAATTGCAAGGAGTGCTTTAGAGTAATTTTCGGCCAATGTTTCAGAATGCACCCCATCATTTGTCACTTGCGCAGTGGACTGCGTAAATTACTGGTCGACCTTCTATTCTTGAGGCAGAAAATATTGAAGAGAACCACACTCGGTCACAAACGCACAGTTACCGTGTTGCCTACTCCACACCGCGCCGTAACCGCTGGTTTACTACACTGCACGATGGTAACCGCACGACTGCACGCAGGGCCGGATTAAGGAATTTTGGGGCCCTGGGCTAAGGCTGTTCAAAAGGCCCCTAATGGTGGTGATATACTGACTATGGTGACGATAGTGGTAGGGGTAACTGACCATGACGGTGATGTATGTTTCACCAACTTATAAAATACAAATATCGTTCATTTTATGATATATCTCAGCAGGTTTTTGTGTCTGTAGATTCGATGATTAGGAAATTAGGGTTTCACTGGGTGGAAATGAAGCAGATGCGGTTGTGGATTAGAGGTTGTTTTGGAAATAGCCAATCACTCACTAAGAGGTACAAAACACAAAGCAATGAACGATTATGGAAAATGATAAATAAGTGTCGCGCATGTTAAGCAGGGCCTCGTAAACATCTGTTGAAAAGCTGAAAATAATGACTTCGCGTTCCTATGAACTTGTGTGTGACCAAGTCAACAGCTTTACTTCTTTCTTTCTTTGTTTTTCCTCGGGCAGAGCCCGAAAAAAGGGCCGGTGCAAAAGGCTAAAAAGCCTGACGTGGCACCGGTCCTTCACAGTCCACACATTATAGAGTATGTGTCTCTGCCGACTAATTAAGAACTCTTTTTATCCATTTGGACGTATTACTTTAAGCTAAAAATAATAGGTCATATCTCAGAGGCAGGAAAAGTGTTGTCTCGCACTGGCAGATCACTGAGATCAGACACAGACTCCAAAGCAGTTTCATGCAGTTGCTGCCTCTCGAAAACTTTTGGGTGACATCTCAAGAGCCGGCTCCTTGACACGCCTGTTAGTGGTTAGAAAGGATGGCTTCGGGAGGTTCACCGATATTTCTTTTTGCTTGTTTTGGAACTTGTCGTTTCAGAGGAAAATTTCCATATGGAACTACGCTAAATGACAAGAAAAAAATTAATAATGTGTAGCCATTATGTTGCTCGTGTAGCCTTCGGCAACACTTTTCTTGCTTGCCTTCCAAGCCACCATTCTCCGCAAAATTCGTCGGGGCCCCAGTACAATAGAGAATCCCGTGGCCGTCCAGCCGTCTGGCTTCAATTAGAAAATACTTTAAAGGGGACCGCCAGCATCGACAGCTTTGCTCCTTCCACAAGAAGGGTGGGAGGCAACGCTAACATTTTGTTACTCTAGCACAGTCTTTTACAACAAGTTCACGAACACCAGCTCGTCTAGAGAAGGCAACTTTTTGGCAAGACTAGTGACTAGAAAGCCAGGGCCCAGAGGTTCATGTGATCCTCCTTTAGGTTTGAGCTGTTTTAAACTGAAACCGACTAGCCTTCTTTTTCTTTTTTTTTTCCTTTCATATTTCCAGGGGCCAGCACGGGGCCCCTTGGCAGCGTAGGGCCCTGGGCTGCAGCCCCCTTAGCCCGTACCTTAATCCGGCCCTGACTGCACGACGTCCATTTGCAATCTACGGCTCCGTCGCGTTCTCGCGCGTGCGCAAACATTTGCCGAATTTCTGCCGAATCTTTGCCGAACTTTTCTTCAAAAGTTCGGCATTTGCCGAACTGTGCCGAATCTAAAGTTCGGCAGATTCGATCCATCACTAATTTTGGCACAGCAGTATAGGAAAATCTTGATTAACATACAAAACGTCTCGTTTATACGATTCAACATTCCTTTGTTCACCAGAGTCACATATATTTCACCTAAATCAAAAGGTTGCCGCGAATTCTGGTAGGTCGTCTAAAATACACGGGATTGGTGTGACTTCGCGTCGCAGTATTAAAATTTAAATTGCAGTTGTGCCCTTAAACCAAGGAATTATTTACAGTGCATAAAACCATGGAAAGGGCACCTGTCGCCATTTATGTCGTAAACTATAGATTACGAAACATGTTTCACAATATATATGATGACGACACGACTGAGCTAAAAGCAATACAATTTTCAAAATATCCCGAAAGTTTTCAGACAAGCCCTTTCAGTCTACCTCTTATAGAAACACTGAGCGGCAATCACAACGCTTGTTTTCCTAACCAACATTGTTTACACCCAGCACCGTGATGCAAGCGGAATCATGCAAAAAGGAGCGATCGAAATTGTTCACACTAATATATACACATCTTCGTACTCAAATCAAATCTGGCCTTAAAGAACCCCTAAAAATAAAAAATAAAAAGTATTTTTTATCAGTCTGGTTAGGACACGCATGTCCAAAAATTAATTTTACGCGAAAAAAAATTTAAAAAGTAGAGCAATATTGACGGCGTAGGACGCGATTTAGTTGGCAGTCACCTCCTTTCCACTTGTTTTCTCTCTCGGCATTTCGGGCGTGTGGAGGAGAGGTGGATCGACTTCGCCTTCACAACCGAGATGGTCATTCCGGAATGACCCGTGACGTCATGGACTTCACGCGCAGAATTTCAAATAAATCTCTCGCCGTCAATATTGCTCTAAAAATATTTTCTTTGTGTAAAATTTATTTTTTGACATGCGTGTCCCAAGTCAGACTGTTTAAAAAAAAAGTTTTTTTTTTCTTTTCAGAGTTTTTTAAATTGCGTGTACCTATGCGGACATTTTCTTATACAGGATAAACTTGCATAGCCTGGCCGTTGCGGTTTATTCTTGACAAGATGCCGGTCAATCAAATTTGCAAAAAAACATCACCCTCGCTAAATCATGATTTTTTTGTTTGTTAATAGAACGAAGTAGTAATTTATGCTCAACTCAAAATGGCAGTTACTTAATTGGTCACTTTCTGACGGTTTGCGTTCATAATCGTCATAGTTCCGCCATGTGCCCCTGTGTACTTGGTTAACATATTGAGGTCAAATCTCAACTTTACTGTACTTTGGTTGTTGTCCAGCCCACAGACACAAACGTTTATGTTCATCACATAAAAAAAGGCAATAACAGACTTCAATTTGTTTGAGAAGTTATGTATGTGTCAGGAACACATAGCTATTTAAATTAGCTTCAAAATCAGACATTTGTTTAAGGCTTTCATAAATCACTTATACACGTGCCTATCTAGGATAAAAATGCCGCAAGAAGATTTGTAGAAATATGTAGAAATACAGCTGATATTTTTTTTTATTCCCAAATATTCATTTTGTGATACTTACAAAAAAAAAGAAGAAAAAAAAATACCGTGAATCATTTTTAACCGGTCACCGTTACATTTTTTCCCGGTTCAGTTCCAAGATGGCGGCGAAGATTTCAGATCGGTTCAGTTCCGATTCGGCTAAAAATAACGGTTCGGTTTGGTTCGACACCCTGGTCCACACACTTGCAACCGAGTATGACAGACTGAGACAAGACCAGTTTTTAAGCCTCCAGCAATGGCTTACGACTGCATGCTCTGCTGCAGAAGTGGTTATAACCCGTCACAAGAGGCTTAAAAACTGGTCTTGTCTCAGTCGGTTGTAGTAAAACGCAAGTGTAACGGGCCTTTCATAAACATTGAAATGGTGTATAGAATGGAATGAACTGAACTCGTGTACGCCAGGTGGCGGGAGATCGCGCTAAAACTAAGACAACTCTGCCACCACCAAGTCAAACATCATCAAGGTGCAATGACAGACGTATAAAATACACTATACATCTTCGAGCAAAGAATAGTTGCTTGGAGATGCAATAGTCCGTAAAGTACAGGAATGCATCATAAAACTGAAAATTCAAAATAAGGCGACAAAAAGTTAACCGAAGGAAAATTCATACCTTATATATATAATTTTTGTTCACCGTTGAAGTAGAGTGCAATGAATTCAACGTCTCATTTACGAGGGTGGTAAGGGATGTTTGGTTTTGCACAGCCTTTACTAGCGATAAATTTACACACCTCTCATCAACAACATTCAAAGTTTTTTTTTTTTTCATATTTCAATCCTATATATTATTTCTCTGCAATAGAATAAAACAGACGTTTTCACCACCTCTTTTGCGAGATTGCATGCCAACCATTTGACAAACATACCAGGCCTCCATCGCCTATCGGAGCTCAACTTCCGTTCCCTAAAACTCTTTATTATCAGATACCAAGAGCAGCATTTCAAAAGTCATGTCTTAACTCAAACTTTAACTTCCTTTAGACAAATTTCTCGCTTTCGACAGGCCACGTGATTGGAACGCCGAGAGTAGCCCGAGCTGGCTGCGACGGCTTCTGCTCTCCCAAGGCAATTAGTTAAACCACCCTGCTATGAAATAAATAAAAAAGTTTAACTGAAAGCCATTGTGAACAACAGATGTGACTGCATCAAATGTCTACTAGTGCTAGAATATGAACTATTTTTCCCAATTTTATTGGTGCTCCTCTTTGGATGGACGTCGTAGTGGTACAAAGCCGGCTTGAGTCTGCGATTGCCTATCTTGAAGCTATTCCAAATGCAGTACGCTCAAACTCATCAGCACACGGCTATAAAGTATTCCGAGAAGGCGAGGATGTTTCAATGTGACACTACCGTAAAATACCGGGCAAGCGCCCACTCAGAATTGAGAGATAATCGCGGAAAAATGTGGGTTGGGCGCTTGTCCGGTCATCAATTTTACATATAAACATACTGTGCGTATTTTCTCAGATCTTACAAATTTGGGAATGGGCGCTTAACGCGGAATGGGCGGATGCACGGTATTCTACGGTACTACTTTTTTGTACACGACTCGTGCAAAAGCACCTTGACATGGCTCCTCTCCAGCAATAAAACAAGCTTTTTTTTCCTTCTTTTTTTCACAAAAACAATTGGATAGAAGATAAAGAAGCTTTTCCCAGCTTTGTTCGTGCAATCTACCACGGAGCACAATCACTACCCATTGCAGAAAATATTTCAACCTTGAAGATATGAAAAAAACATCTCGATCGCTGGCGACCCGAAAAGCCGCTTCGCGGCTTCTTGGGTCATTTGTCTGCCTTCCCACCGCTGATGCACACTGATAGGAAAAAGTAGGGATTTTCAATGTTGCCAGTAGAGAGTTGCCTCCTGAAACTTACACGGCCGGTGTAATTAGAGTATTCAATAACTCCACGGAAGTTTTTTATTTTTATAAAATATTTTGGCTAGCAGCTGAGAAAGGGATATTGATGTGGTCTGCCAATATCGAGCCAAATCGAAGACTATAAAAGAATCGGCGGAGTTCCCCACTCGGAAAACATTTTACTTGGGGGCGGGCACGGTAGACGAAAGTTGGGAGCTCAGAAAACCCTCGGAGGTACTCTGGAGAACCTTCCTAAGAACCCAGTTTGAGAACCCCCTAGTTTGGGGATGGTCGTGAGCTGCGAAAAATTATGAGCCAATAGCGTCCTATTCGTGCAAAGGCTGTGTTTGAGTGGCAGTAATTGTTCCCGGTAAGTTTCCACGCAACACAATCCTCATTGCGTACGCAAATAGGGGTTTTCACGTAATGGCACGCTAATTTGTCTGCTATTTGCACAGTTCACGCATTAGTTTACGCCCAAATGCGTTCCTGATATGCTTTTGTTTCTGCTCGATTTCAGCCACTAATGGAAGACCCTTTGCTACGTTGTCAGCATGCGCACTCTGCACATTTTTATGGTAACTATCAATCTACCTCTTGAAAATATTCATTATTTTCAGAGAGCTTGTGCGCAAACGGACATTCTTGAGCACCCGAGTACGTATAGGCTCGTTTGATTTTTACGTACAGTGCTCAACGAAAGGGACCAGGGGAGCATGTGGCCGACGAGCATTACGGTTACTTTAGCGATGCAATTAAAAGGCGGAGCCATATGGTTACTCTGAGCTAGGGTAATTGCATGCGCTCCTCCAGCGGAGCATAGCTACTCTAGCGAGGACAAGCGCTCCGCTAGTCTCCTTCATTTCGTTGAGGCCTGTTCAACTCCCGCAAGAGTCTACACTCGGAGTAGCATGGACACACTGCCAGGACGAGGTCCTCGGGTTACACATGTGGCGCCACCTACGATCAGGCTGCAGGCACCACTGATTCGCAGGGAAAGTGCACGAGCACAAAAGGTAGAGCAAATAATAATTATTTTTCTATAGTTACCCACTCGTCAGTTTGCAAGGCATCCTACGCAGGTGTGCCTGCTAGCCTGCCGCCGAGTGGATTAAGACCTATAATAATCCTATGCAGAGCACACGTTTGTCTATTTTTGCAGGGGTTGTGTTGATGTCTGAATGTTGAGCTCTGATCGGTTCTGAATGAAGGACGGTGGGTAGACCTCAAGGCAGCTTGCTTTGAGGTCTACCCTCTATCCTTCAATCAGAGCCAATCAGAGCTCGGCGTTCTGACGTCACCACACCTCCTGCAAAAGAAGCAGACGAACTTGCGCTCCCGCGTACGAAAGGATACGCAGCTCATGCCCGCGTCAAGCGCACGAGTGGCTCAGGGACAGACCTGGTCTCCGAGTTCATCTGGAGCTGGAGGTTCTCCTGCTGGAGACGCTCCTTTTGCACCGTGAGCTGGACATTGTCGGCCCTCAGCGCGTCCACGCGCTCGAAGAGCTGACTGCCTGCGAGGAAGGGGGGGCTCGGGTCGAGGCACGGGGGCCACGCGATGCGGCCACTCACTGAACTGGATGATGTCCTCGAACTGCTTGGACTCGACGCAGTTGCGCTCCTGCAGCGACCTGAGCACCCGGTTTCTCCAGTGCGTGGCCACGCCGCCCGCCATGCCGACAGTCGAACGATGGCCCGCTCACCGCGTATCCCCGCTCCTACGGAGGCTGCAGCTCGCCGTGCGCTCGCTCAGGTCGCCCATCTGAGGAGGCGCGCAGTCGTCTCTCCGGGAAGGTCCTCCCGACCGGCTGCCAAGCGCCCTGCACCGGTCGACGACGCACCACGACGACCGCCCACCGCCTCGTGCACCGCACTAATCGCCAAGTTGCCTAATTAATTGTCAGTTTAGTCGGTTTAGTTGACAGATAGCACGGCCAGAGGCTACGGTACGGCACAGTGACACAGACCACAGATGTTTGGTTCCACTCACCGTTTCACGTTTCACCGCAGGCGCTGTAGGTCTTCGTTGCACTACTGGCGCCATCTGTGAATTTCAGTAGACTGCCCGCCTGCGGCCGTCCGGGAAATTTTACGCATAGCGGAAAGCAAGCCGTATTTACGGTTTCTACGTCCGTATTTTAACTTGGTGGTAAATAAGCGCCACAGCCCGAGTGAAATATTGTGGGTTCGCAGTAGATGAGTCTGGATGAGTCAGTTGGTGCAGTCGGCTGGTCGGAGACGTGTGTGACGTCACAGATTAAAAAGGCGTCAGTCGCCGCGGCTGCTTGGGCTGGCTTGGGGTCCCCGTGGTTATGGTAGCGGTGATATGTCCTCCGTGTCTACTGTGCGCTCTTCGTAGGGAAAGAAAGGTAAGGCCGCTTCCTGCCTGCGAGGAGCGCCTGTGGCGAAGCTAGCTGGCTAGTCGTTGTGGGGCCGACTCGACGATCGGGCGGACGGCAGCGCGTCGGGGCGCGCGTCTCGCGCCGGAGTCGACCAGCGAGGCTTCGTCAGACGTCTTGTCCGACGCCGTCTGCCCGTACGGCTGGTGCGATCACGGCGATCACCGAGGCTGCCCTTAGCGCACGCGGTCCAACGGTCCGATCGCACCGAGAATGCCCAACGGTCAGGTGGCCGATCTCTCGCGGAGGCGCATCCCGTGTGTCCACCTAGTCGCGGACGCAACCTCGGTGCGGCGGCCCGCGGTGCGTGTCCTGCCTAGGCGTTATCAGTGCACGGAGCCGCACCCTGGGTTGCGAAAGTGGCCCTGGACTGATTCCGGACGGCCGGTCTCGTCGCCCAAAGAGATCGGACAGCCTGGCCGTGAGCGCTGCCGTCTCCGTCCTAGCCAGGGGCAGGGCCTCTGTTTCGAGTGCGCCTCGCGGATGCCTCCTTGCAGAAACATCCTAGAGTGACTCCTTTCCCTCCGGGTCGGATGCTTAGCCCGCCCAGGAATCGCAGCTGTGGCGATCGGGAAAGCTTTCTATCCTTACAAAAGGTTCTCTGAATTCAATTTGAACAGTTTCCCTCGAGTAACGGCGGCCGATAGAGTGACCGTGCCAGTCTGAAGTCTGGGACACTGCACATTCACAAATGCCATCGAAAAGATGAGAAATGCAGGACACTGACATTGAACGAGTGGAAAGTTCCACCTAGGTTGAGCATCCAATGTTGTGCGAATGTTACCCTACTGTTCCGAATGCATTCACTAAGTTCGCTGAACATTCGCTTTCAAACATTTTCTAATGAGAAATTGCTGAACATTCTACTAATGTTTGCTTGGGAAAAGTTAGAATCCGCCACATTCTTCTAACATTTGCTCTAATGGTTGTTGTATGGTCACACATTTAAATTTGTTGGCTTAAATCTCTCTGAACACACCGCAACACAATGTTTGACCGTACTGCGACGAGCAGATAGCTCTTCGAGATAGAAAAGAAATCAGTCCCCCGAAACGAGCAAATTCGTCGGACGACCGAGTCGCCGTGCAACCCAGGGAGTCGAAAGCCTAATTTGCAATTGCACATTAATTAACGGAAGTAATACGGACGAATGAGCCTCTCTACCTTTTTCGTTTACAAAAATGTTTACTCGCACGCTTAACATTCGATACAAGGAGCCGCTCCGGCGCTAGCACGACTATCGTGGCCGTTCAGACGACACCCGAGGATTGGTTCCCAGTTTTGTGGGGAGATGTGCATGCCCGTGAGCGGTGTCCCCCGCAGGCGGTGTGCAGCCCGGCCCTTGAGTGGAGCAGGCATGGACGACAAACCCCCGCACCGCCCGTCAGGCTCACCAGCGCCAGGTGAGAGCCGCCCTCCGCCCCACGGCACCCACCTTGTTGGAATGCCTCGATTCCTCTCCCCGCCACGATGTCTGGAACGCATCCTCGACCGGTGTGTCTACCGTATCCAAAAAAGAGGTCCCTCGATTTCCGCCCGAGGACGTCGTGGAAGCGTCACGGTCGCAGTGGTGGACGTGGCAGACGCCCGTTCTGTCGCGCTCTGCGGTTTTTGTGAGGTCTTTCGTTGCCACTTTGGATGCGCTCGGTGCACCGGTCAGAGATGCATTCCAAGCGCCGTGGCGACGGGAGGGTGCGGGCAAGAGGGTCACAAAGCGTCCCCCACAGCGTGCGCGGGGCGGCCCCCCACCGGCCCCCTCGGCGGTGCCCGTGGACATGCGTCCGCTGCCCAAGGAGCCCGACGGGGACGACCGCAAGAAGGGCAAGCTCAAGCCCTCCAAAGGTGAGCCCCGAACCCTGACGCCCCCTGTCCGCTTACCCGCCCCTTGCCCCGCAGGGGCCGCCAAGAAGGAGCGCCGGGAGCAGGAGAAGCCCGTCATCTCCCCGCCCACCAACTTCGAGCACACGGTGCATGTGGGCTTCGACGCCGTCACGGGGAGTTCACGGTGAGGCGCGGCGTCCTCCCGAGGGCGGCTGCGCGAGCCATGGAATCTGCGCAGGGTATGCCGGAGTCCTGGGCCCGGCTGCTCCAGAACTCGAACATCACCAAGTTGGAGCAGAAGAAGAACCCCAGGCAGTGCTGGACGTGCTCAACTGGTACGACGCCTCCACCAAGGACAAGGGGCGCTCCAAGTACATGACCATCAACCGCACCCTCGGTGGGTACCACACTACCCCTGTTCCCCAGTGGGTCTGGCGTAACGCCGACAAAGGGCGACCACATTGGCGACTCCCTTGCCGGTAGAGCAGTCGATTTGGTCTTTGTCTGGTCCCCCAAATCTTCGTGGTAATCACTCCTACGCCTAATAATAGCTACAAAATGCTTTAAAAAAAAAAAACTTTTTTTTTTTTATTTTATGTGGTGCAAGTAATTTCCTGTTCTAAAGAGTACAACCGTTAACATCCATCCATCCGGTGTGTCGAGGCCTTTGTTCTCTCCTCCGAACTTCTTGAGGCTGAGTAACGTAGACGATTGGGCAAGTTGAAGACATGTGCAGACAATTGGGTAGTGGTGCACTGGGCTAGCTTTCTGCCGGTGCTTTTTGGGGGTACAGCACCAGGTTGGGGTATTGTCATCTGCCAAGTGGCAGGCAGCTTGGCGAGTGTCTCGCATATAATTTTACTTTTGAAAACTACAAATGTTTGGCAACTGATGTTTGCAAGAATGGTGAGTTGCTAATTATGTCGGAGACTGGTGCAGAAAAGAAAAAGAACTTTTAGTCAGAGGAACAGGCACAGAAAGGAACATCTGAGACTTAGCTATCTGGTTTATTTCTCGAGCATCGTATATATACCCACACAGCCATTCTCAACCACCTTCTACGCACATATCTTCTGCGTTGAAAGCACTTCAAATACAAAGAATGTACACATTTATGAGAGAACAAACGGTCCAACCCACAGTACTATCATTGTCAGCCACCTTCTACGCCAAGATCTCTTATTGAAAGCATTATCAAAAACAGATAACTTACGAAAGACTACGCAGTCAAACCCACAATACGATGCCCTTATCACCGAGAACGACGGGAGAGGGTTCCGGGACCCACAACCAGTCTTAAGTAGTAACGCGTTCCTAGTACATGCGTTACTGTAACTTCGCTGCTTTTTTGGTAACTTGTAACTGTAACTAGTTACTTTTTAAAAATGTAAGCTTGTAACTGTAGTTCTATTACTTTTTCTGAGGTAACGATGAAAGTAATGACGTTACTTTTGTCATTACTTTCCAGTGTTTTATTTTTAATAAATCATTGAACGAGTAGCAATCTAGCTATTCCTTGCATTTTACAAATTGTCTGAATTGACATTTTGTGTGGAGTTGGCCTTGCACAAACTTGTGATTACGTTCTTCCTTACGAGTCACGACCCGGATATAGCCACTTGTAGATCTGACGAAAAAGAAATACACGTATAGTTATCTTTACGCACACACTTGTACTTTGTGACTGAACACTTACATCTTAGTATCTTGAAACACTATCTATTTTGCGTTTTTTCTTTTTCTGCGCAAACACTTTTTAATCGGGTGAATCAACCGTGAAACAATACACACGGAGGGCACTGCGCATATTTCATATTTTGATTAGCGCCACTACTCCGCACTGTGCATGTTTTGTGTTCGCCATCAAACGAGGGAAACTTCCAGACACTAATTTCGAGAAGCATCTGCTGCTAAGTTACAATATGAAGTAAAAAGCATACTTTTTAATTTATGCAAGAAAACTTGGTGAAAGGTGTTTTCTAGCTTTTCGTAAATTTTTTATGTTATAGAAAAGTAACTGAAAATGTAACTAACGAGTTACTATTTCATTGTGGTAACGGTAACTTCACTACTTCTTTTCTGAAAGTAACTGTGACTGTAACGAATTACTTTTTAAAAGTAACTTACCCAAGACTGCCCACAACTGGGCGTACTTTTGGGAACACGGCGACTGCTGCACTTTGTACCCCAACCCGGGTAAAGCTTCCCAAATATTGACGCTGCTTAAGACGAGGAAGTCCGCTTCTTTTCG
Source organism: Ixodes ricinus (assembly GCA_037355805.1). Lineage (NCBI taxonomy): Eukaryota > Metazoa > Arthropoda > Arachnida > Ixodida > Ixodidae > Ixodes > Ixodes ricinus. The sequence goes on from JAZHYW010021399.1 coordinate 86,721, forward strand.
TTTCTTTCTGTGTCAGTTCCTTCGACTAAAAGCTTTTTCTTTTTCTGCACCACAGTGTTGGGTGTTAACCGACATGATTAGCTACCACCAGCTCGCCCACACACTTAGTCTTTTCACGGTGGGTTGCCAGTGTTTGAGGTAGCCAGCACTCACATTGAGCGGGGGAAAAGTGGAGGAGCATGAAATGAGAGAAATGAGGCGTTTGGCTTTGATTTGTGTGAGTGAAGTCAGCTGCATTGGGCATGCTCTCTGGGGCGAGTGCGGGCGAGTGGCGTTCCCTGGCGGCAGGGTCTAACGGTCTGTCCTCCTTTCCTCCGACTGCAGCCGAGCTAGTAGAGCTGTGGCAGATCTCACGTACGTAGCACCTTCTTGGGCTGTCCTGCATGTCACCGTAGTCTTGCAGTGCCCTCCCTGCCAGGGCCGTTCCTACCCATCTCCATTGTGCTCGGCGGGAGGGGGGAGGGGGGCGGCGGGCGGGCGGGCGGGGCGATTTGGGCATCGAATAACCCAGCGTGATTGAGAAACTGAACAACTGCGCATCTCCTGCCATTCACCATATTTTCTCGGTTAGTCTACGAGGGTGCGATTTTGGCTCGTCAAATCGTTGACAAATCGATATACTAAATAAGTGAGCTGAGGTGTGACGGTGGAAATATAAGGTTAGTTTCTCAGATTGCCCAATCCTCTTCAGATCGCGCGTCCTCGCATCGTGCAGCATTATCGCGACCGATTAGGGTTGCCACCTTTCCTCAAAGAAAAATCTGGCCATGTCGGGGGGAGGGGGGGATATGCAGCATTGAAAATATTTAATGTACAAATTGAATTTATTTCAGACGCGAGCTTCCAAAGTGATGTTGATTAACATAGGTATAATGATATGATAGCACGCGTAAGTACTCGAATGCATAACACTAAACTCAATCACACGCATTGATACATACCGTGCCAGAAATAGTATATCCCACATCCCTACTCATTCTGTGCAGCAGGGATGAGTAAGCACCCAGCAGGTAGTTTCTATTGTGCATTGCTCCTTTTACTTTAGAGACACACACACGCTACAAATTTCACTACAGATGTCAGCCTTTCCCGGAGACCAGCCGGCGCATGTTTCAGCATATCCTCGTGTTTGGGCAAAGACTCCAAAAAAGTTCCAGATTAAATAAAACAATGAGTTTTACAGCATTGAAGCAAATACATTTTTTTAACAGGATGTGGACGTACGTGACTGAAAAGAACACAAGCGGAAAAGTGGGAAAGAAAGTGGACACGCCTCGACCGGCCACCTACCAGGACGGGCGATAGCATGACGCGTGTCTGTCAGGATGCCGACAATTGTTAAAAGTAGCGAAAACTATTCACTCCCCCACAAAAGCAAAAGCACACGCTATAGGGAGGACGGGGCAGTCCTGCGTAGCAGTTGTGTGTTTCCGCACCCCCGCAGGCACCAGCTTTCTGCTTTTTCCCATTTCCTCCTCCTGTGCCCGCTTGCTGGTGCACCCGCTTAAAGATTTTGAATGATGCAGTTGTTTCATCAAGCAAGCTCGCTCACATGCTTTCTCTACGTTGGAGTCGTCAACAATGTTTTGTGTGCTTCGTGTAAAAAACCAAAATATCCGTTGACAAGCACTTTTGTGTTAGTTTTTGTATTGATGGCCTGAAATATATTAAGAAACCCTCCTCCCCCCATAAAAAGCAACAACAACAAAAAGCATGCACTTGGATGGTTGAAAAATACCAGCAAATGGCTGCCGGTTTTAGATACAAACTGGCAAGAGTGCGGCCATGCCAGTTGAAAACCGGGTGGGTGACAATCCTAGGACCGGTACCCACTTTCCCATCCACTCCCGTGGAGCTTGCCAAGGTATCGGAGGTGGAGAGGTTGTAGGTGCCGAACAACCACATTTAGTTTACACCAACAGCCATTAGTGAGAACCTCCCGGAAAATTCCGTGGTCATTCTTTGTGAGAGCTCCCTGTGTTCCGAGCATGTTGCCAGAGGAGGCGTCAAAAAGCAACGTATGCTGGAGGCGTCCGAAAGAGGCGCCCCATTCACTCGGACAGTGGCTGTGGCCAACACCCTGTTGCACATGCGCTTGACCATCTGAGAAGATCGACCTGCACGCCATATGGCTAGACCTCAGAAAGTGTGTAGTGGGTCCGAAGAACGCGACTTTCGGTTACGGCGCACCGAAGAGGCTCATTGGAGGTGGAGTACGGATTGGGCATGGGAATGGAATGGAGAGCGGTAGCGAGAATGGCATGAAACCCCTCACAATGGTGTTTGGGAGGACGCGCAGAAACGCCAATGAAGCCACAATGATGGCGAACTACACAGGTGCCGAGCTGCCGTCTCCGTGACGCGCGTAGCGTGAATGCACCCCGATATTTTTGTTTTCCCAACTTGCGGATACATTATTTGGAGAAGGTTTAATTGGCGGTTTCTCGGTAAATTCTGCAAACGGCAAGCGCCTGCTTTGGCTAAAAGGCGTTGTTTGGGCCGGTGCCCTTCCCGCTTGGCTGGCCCCCCAGACGCCCTCCCACCCGCTTCGGGGTGGCTGACGCTCGCATCTCTTGCAGATCCCTCTCCGCCAAGCTTTTTGGGAGACAAGTATGCTGTTGCAACGACGGTGATCGGATCCTCGACCTCCGTGAGTAGTAGGCTGTGCCAACAATTCCTCGTGTCGGAGCGGGGCAACGGCACCGGGAGCCTGGTGTCGGTTTTAGTCGCGCCGAGGAGGGCGCCCACACTTTTCGAAAACTTGGGCGTGGACCCGACTATGCCCTTTGGAGCTACTGCCTAGATTTGAGCGCGGTACGATTTACTACGGCGGTGCCCGTAGGTGCTACATTTATCATCTGGAAGTAGAAAATATCGGCTCTCTCGGGTCAAAGAAAGAAAAACACTATTTTTTGTACGGACGAACATCCAGCTAAGTCACATTCTTCGCAAACTCGTCAAATAGCGTTGCAGGTTAGTGTGGCATTTATTATAACAGAAAAAAAGGTGGTGAGAATATAGAATAAAATTGGCTTACATTTTATCGGCTTTATATTGCCAGAATCGAAGCTATAGTGACCCACTCGAGGGAGAAAAATTATTTCTCTGTCTGTCCCGTTTTAATATCGGAGCGTAGGCTAGGCTCGGCAAAAGCTGCTTTTCTCCTCGTACTCCGTCCATCCTTCCCTGTCTTTCGTCATTCTCTTCCATCACTCCTAGACACAACATTGTCATTTGTCATTTTTTTGGGGTAGGTGAACTCAGCCTTTCATATTTTTCCACTTACAATTTTCCTGAAAGTGTTTCTTCTTTCATACTTTTCCTAAAAGAATTAACTATCTAGTTACACCTCTGCATGAGATGGCATTGCAGTCTGTTTATAAACCGGTGAATGCGGTTCCTTGGAAGGGCTAATGCACCGTCGTTTCCACGCTTCTCCAATTGGCACCGGCTTCTCGAAGAAGTAACCAGCACGAAGGAGCCCCTCAGTCGGAAATGTTTCCAAAGTAGAAGCTGGCCGCTTATTGCCACATGGGTGCACGCTCGGTATTTTTGGTAGAATGTCGAACATTTGGCTGTGGCTAAAGATTCAGAGTGTATGAAATAACTTTCTAGGTGGATACGGATGGAATATAAGAAACGTTGCTTTTTATATCTAGTTTTTATTACATTAGCTTTTCTCCCTAAATTGAATAAACCTCGAATTCTGCTAGACCTATGTCAACCGCTTGGACGAACATGCAGGTACGTGAGGGGGTGTCCCAAAAGGTGGTCCGCTTAATATTTCAAGTTTGAAAGATGCCGACCAATAGGGTTCATTGCGGCGCATTGAGTGGACGAGCCAAAGGATGGACGCTGTGCTGCTCCCAAATGGCGTGTCGGTCACTCGCTCCTTTGTGCGGTCCCAGAAGGTAGAAGAAACCTTTCTGCATGAAGGGGTTCCGTGGGGAAGCGACAGGCATCCTTCCCGAGGTCTGCTTGCGCCCTGCTTCCCCAAACTCTGTCGCCTAGCCCCCTCTTTTCACTCCCAGTCCCACGAGCGAGTTCGAGATCCCCTACTGTGCCAGTTGTCTCTCGGGGAAAGGCGGGACTAAGCCCTTTGCACTTGAGAATTGCAGGTGCCATTATGTCAGCATTGGTTTTGGAATTGGTACCCGGGGTGTCTTTGATATCAGATTTAGCAACGCATGTTTCGATTGCCAAGAATGGAAAAGAAGAAATGTAGGGGTCTTGAAACGTCCAGGCCTCTTGTAAAGGACTTGCCAGTGCCGTTCGTCTGACCGACACTGGGGAGGTCTGCTGGACAGTTTCTGCTATGTCTGTTTCAGGAGGACAGCATATCTGAGCCCGAAAATGCTCCCAAGTTCCTCCCACCTCACGAGCCCCGAAGAAACGTATCCGAGAAGATCATCTATAAGGTGCGTGCACTCTCCCGCTCTTTGCCTTTTGCATCCCGCGAGCCGTCATACCCAACAGTCGTCTGCTGGTCGCGCTTCCACGTGGAACGTCGCCAAAGGAGCGACAGACGGCCACACGTGGCGTGCGGCCGTCTGTCCGCACGCCACGGACAGGCGGGAAGATCATCTATAAGGTGCGTGCACTTTCCCGCACGCCACGTGTGGCCGTCTGTCGCACTCACGACTGCGTGCCGCCATGCTCCTCGGGCTCTTCTTTGGGACGTTGCCTACGAGTCGGCTAACCAAAAATTGAATGCAAGCCACGGACGTACCTGCGGACGCAGCCGTCGAAACGAAGATTCTAAAGCCTTGCGCGTCGGGCGCTTGACAGTTTTCCGAGTCTGACCACCCCCAGGTCGGTGCTCGGCTTCCACCAGCTTCTTTGGCGGTCTCTGATCCACGGGCGTATCAGACTGGCAAAGTGCTTAGAAGGGCAATTCTGCCAGGGTTAGCCCAGGGAAGCACGTTGGAGCAACCTCCCCAACATCACTGTTAGGCCTACAGACTACCATAGTCGCTCGCGAGACGAGAAGGGTAGGAAGGAGCTTCCTAGCTCGGATAACTTGTCTCCTCGTGCATGCACTCGTAGCTGAAGGGGCAAGGCCGGAGGCGTAGGGAACGAGACACCGTTTTCACCTTGGCGATCGCCATAACAATAGAGGACCGTATGGCACGGTTGCTGGAGCCGACCGAGCAGGGTGGGTCTCTTTACAGTCTCACCCGGAGCCGCCCTCTTCTCCCGAGGAGGACGAGGAAGAGCCCGGACCGCCGCCTCCCATCGCCACCCGGCCGGACAAGACCAAGTCCATTGTGAGTGGCCCCCTTCCCCTTCTCCCCCCCCCCCCCTCTTCCCCCCTGGGGTCCTCCTAACGAGCTGTGCCCCGCAGTACACCCGGCCGATCGAGGAGGACAACAAGAACGGGGGCTACGACGCTAGGGACATTGCCAACAACAACAGCGGCGGCGGGGCCACGACGGGGGCGGTGGCGCGGGCCCGCAAGAAGAAGATGACGGACGAGGAGATTATGGAGAAGCTGCGCAGCATCGTGTCGGTGGGGGACCCCAACCGCAAGTACACCAAGATGGAGAAGATCGGTCAGGGGGCCTCAGGCACGGTGTACACGGCCATAGAGACCTCAACGGGCACCGAGGTGGCCATCAAGCAGATGAACCTGTGCCAGCAGCCCAAGAAGGAGCTCATCATCAACGAGATCCTGGTGATGCGCGAGAACAAGCACCCCAACGTAGTCAACTACCTCGACTCCTACCTGGTCGGGGAGGAGCTCTGGGTGGGTGGCCGCTTTGCATGCCCCCTCTCTCTGACTATCCTTAGAAGCGCTCCCTCCATTTCCACCCCACGACGTCGTAGGTGCCGTGTTCTGCTGCATGTCCCTCTTCTGCTCGACAGTTCACGGATGCTTCGGCACCTGGGGCGTTCGCAAAAACTTCTTGTTGGGATTGCCAGGATGGCTGCAGCATGACACGCCAGCTTTTGTGTTGCTTAGGGACCATTTTGGATGTCAGGATGGAATGCTAAACATACCAGTCGAAGACACATTCCAGGCACTGTAACATGAGTCTTTGGAGCCAAAAGATCTGTAAAAACCTATTATTTTCCAATTTTGAATTTTGACAGCTATTTTTCTTTTGATCTTCCAAGTTTCTTGTCTTTGAGCCATATTATCACTTTATAATATCTATGTGAGCAAAACAAATTTTGGACAAATTTTCAGTATCTAGGGCAGACATAAATATAACTTTCTTAGCAACATATTGGTAGCATACAGTGTTGGAAGCAGATTTTTTAATATAGGTGCTTGGCTAGCGAGCAATTTTATTGCTCAGTAGCCACACATTGTATTTCAATGTGATGTAAAGTCACTAATAATGGTTCAGTCTAAAAAGTGCTTTCCATATTGTAATCTTCACAATTTGTAGTATCTGACCATATAGTAAAACATGAGTTTTAAAAAATGTTTTTTCACCATTGTTTTTGGAAATAAAGGTGCATTAATTATAATTATCTTGAAAATTAACTTACAAATTAAAAAAAAATATAGTTATTTCAAATCAGCACAAAAATCTGAACAAGCTTATGCTGTTTCATTAGGTTTGGTCAGAAATTAGGAAGAAAGCCCCAAGACCAGTGTTCTCCCTTGACATTGTACGGACTGTTGCTCCGATTATGTCTGGCTCCCTAAGAGCAGCCGTGCGCAAACTCGGCACGAGACCTTTTGTCCACGTTGGAATACGAGGTGGCGTCTCTGGAATGTGACCCAAATGGCCACCCTGCCGCAGGTGGTGATGGAGTACCTGGCCGGAGGGTCCCTGACGGACGTGGTGACGGAGACCTGCATGGACGAGGGCCAGATCGCCGCTGTCTGCCGGGAGGTGAGGAACTCGGTCGGCCCCTGGGGGGAACGGGGCCCTGACCCTCGCTCGTCCCTCAGGTGCTGCAGGCCCTGGAGTTCCTGCACTGCAACCACGTGATCCACCGAGACATCAAGAGTGACAACATCCTGCTGGGCATGGACGGCAGCGTGAAGCTGACGGACTTTGGCTTCTGCGCCCAGATCTCGCCGGAGCAGAGCAAGCGTACGACGATGGTGGGCACCCCGTACTGGATGGCCCCCGAGGTGGTGACCCGCAAGCAGTACGGCCCCAAGGTGGACGTCTGGTCCCTCGGGGTGATGGCCATCGAGATGATCGAAGGCGAGCCCCCTACCTCAACGAGAACCCCTGCGGGCCCTGTACCTGATCGCCACCAACGGCAAGCCCGAGATCAAGGACCGGGACAAGCTCACGGCCCCCTTTCGGGACATGCTCGACCGCTGCCTCGAGGTGGACGTCGACCGGAGGTACTCCGCCTCCGAGCTGCTCAAGGTCCGTTGCAATCGTGCATCTGTTGTGCGAGTCGATCGTTCAAAAGGGGTTCGCTGCCATCCGGTAGTGACCGTGTTCGTTCCACGGCAGATTCTCTCGCACACAGTCCTCTAGCGTGACACACGGCGCAGAAGGCGCGAGTATGTTATATTTGCGTCACGTCGGAAAAGAGGCACTCCGATTTTTGTTACTTTTTCTGCCTCGAAATGCGTTACGGGAAGCCTACCAGTATGCATGTTGCAAATAGATAGACATTCACCGGGATAGAGGCGCAGGAGGAACCGCCGAAACATTTGTCTAATACAAAATCTTGCCACTAACAGAATATTTTTATTGCATTTGTTACTACGGTACAATCCACGAGTCCAGATACAAGGATTGAATATTTCAAGGCTTTCTCATTGTTGTTATAAGTTTCAGACAGCGAGGTTGGGGAAATGAGTCTTGATTTGGGTGATAATTCTTGCTCAGTCACTACGATGTACTCCGGCGTGCATCGCAAAACGTGATCCTATAGTGATTGCCGTGTGACTGGAGCACTTTCTAATAATATAGCTCAGTTGCACCATGGTAGAACTTCGTCAATGGGGTGCCGGGGAAATGTACAAACCAATGACGCTTTTGCGCACCCGTAGACCACCTTGCTGTTTTTGAACGAGTCCGTGTTTGCCTATTCCAGGTGTGGGCACTGCTCTCGCAAAAAACCAGATTGGTGTCAAGTGAAATGTCTGCGCACGTAGCATGCCGGCGGCAGCGCCACCATAGACGTCGGAATACTTCTCGTGAGCTTCCGTGGCGGCTGTAGAGAACTATAGGTTGTTAATCGAATGATGGTCTATATTTCTTAAAATGACGACCGAAGGAGGTCGACCTATACCAACCGGGCAATAAATTTGACAGGTAGTGTCATCCTTTGTGGAATTTTCGCAACTTTGAGGTGGCTCGACGGCCGCAATCGTTGGACATGATCTCGAGCTTGAATCTCCGAGTACGCTGCCAAACCCCAAAATGGCGCTCGTGCCCAATCGTTTGGTGGTTTCCCTTCCAAAAGTTGCCCAGTTTGGCCACCAGTGGCGCCGACTAACAGCGAGATGGAGTCGCCTCCTGTTCACTGCCCCAGGGTTATAGGCCCTTTAACTGTTTACGAACACAAACTGCCGTTCACGTCCCGAGCGACTTCCGGTCACTCCATCTTTGCGAGCCTGTCGAGCTGCTTATGTCACCAGTGCTAGAAAGCTTAAATGCTACGCGGGAGATTTAACTAGGGCCTTCGGCCGTGCGACGTCTCGGGGCAGACGAGTTGGTTTACGAGAATATTCCAAAAATTATAACAGACCTCGTGCTTCTTGGTTTTTTTGGCGTTCACCCGGATAATTTGTGGGTAAACATTTCACCGACATTTCAAGTGGCGGTGTTGAGGTGGGCTTTGCTCATTCTTTTTATGAACCGGAAGTTCGCTGGGATGTCAAAGACTCTCGAGGTTGTTGCCGCCACGATTACTTATTGAACATAGTTCTAGCGAGAAACAGCTCTTGCTCGAGCTAGTATCTTTTTTCTCGGTGATGCAACGGTAAGAAAAGTTGAAAACTTTCCTTACCATCGGAGCAACACGCGGGGACGGCGGGGCGGGTGTCCGTTCTGTTGTCCGGCCACCGAGTCTGCGCTTACTGGCATCTGATTGCGCTCATCTCGCTTCGCAGCACCCTTTCCTGAAGCAAGCGCGGCCGCTTACCAGCCTGCACCCGCTGATTGTGGCAGCCAAGGAGGCCGCCAAGAACCACTGAGGATGGCCTTGTTCCCCACGGGGGGCTGCACCTCTCGATGCGCGGCTCCGGCTGCGGCTCTGGCCGCGACTGCCTGCGGAGTGCGATCCGGTTTCACCGTGCGGGAAGGCGCTGCATCTGCCCGCTCTCCCGTCCTTCCCGCTCGTGGCCGGGGCGTACGGACCACGAGGTTGGACTTCCTCTCGGAGCCACACGGCGTCCCTCGTGGCTCCCAAGGCGGACATCCGGCTCTAATGAGAGCTCCTTTCTTCATTTACAAGAGGAACTTGGGCAGCTATTTAATTTTAGCAGAGTGGTACTTGATCTCCACATTTCTTTTATTTTGTGCTTGCCCGCAGTCGGGACGAACTTCGGGGTGCACGACCGGCGGTGGGGGTTCCCGGTTTGCGGAGGGGGCGTGTGCCGGCAGACCCCGGGCGGAGGGAGCGGCGACGTGCTCTGGGACGGTATCGACGTGGCATTCTGACTCCTGGGCGGGCCTGCTAGGTGGCTCCGGTGCCGTGGCGGCAAAAGGACACTTAATTTTCTTGAAGGGGATGTTGCTTGAGACAGAGCTGTTTTTGACAAGGCATCCGTCTCGCTCGGTTTGGAGGGAATGGTGTCTCAGACCGGGGCACTCGTCTGTTCTTGGGGGGCGCCGTTGGGGTGGCATGCAACGCCAAGATGGGGTCGTGTAGGGGGCACCTCGCCCCGTTCTCAGATGCGGAGGCTGCATCAAATATGCTCTCGCACCTCCGCAGCGGCGCCGAAGGGTCGGTCAGATGATTTTTATTGTCTGCAGCGCAGTCGCAATTGCCCAACATGCAGGAGCATCCAAGTGCGCCGTCGGTAATGCGACTTTGTGAAGTCTCAGAGTGCAGCAATAAGGGCCCTATCTTGGCCTTCCAAAATGTTTGGTCACAAGTTGCAGACCGACTGATTCTGTCCGTGATTTGTTTGCCAATGTAAAAGCAGCTCTTTTTTTCTCCTTTGTGGTCTCCCTTTTGAAGCCTACGCTTGTCCACCCCACAGAGCGTTCTTTAAAAACCTGCACTAGAGAAAGGCAGCTTTCCGGCCGCACCCAGTCTAACCGAACGAAATAAGGGCGTAGCGATACTGTCGGGTGCCTGCACCTAGTTAATGTGGCATCTATTTTTCGGTGCAATGCATACGTCAGCTTTGAGGTAGATTCGGCGGAACGTGCCTCGGCAACAGGCCAGTGTCGTGGCACGTTCCCCAACGTGTCGCGATGACCGCAGCTCTGCCGAGGCGTTGGTGGCTGCTCCGGCATCCTGCGGGCACACCTTGTACGAACCCGGTCAAGGGCCAGTGACCGCCATTCCTCCGAGCTCCGCGGGCTGCAAATCCAGCACTTTGTTTTTTAGAGCGACATTAGAGCCTTGATTCTTAGGTCACTGCATCACCATACAGCATTTATTAAAAACAGTAGCATTATAGGGTAAACCAGCCTCAGGAGCCGCATATGCACGAATTGTGCAGGTCGGTCAGTCCATAATCGCTAAACAATCTTGAAACAAATGGCAAACGTTCCCAGGGATCGCACCCCAGTCACTGGTGTGGAAGTCTAGCGTGCCACTCACTGAGCTATGGACCCAGCACGCAGGAACAGGAGGAGCAGAAACAGGTGGTGTGAGAAAGCGTGCAGAGAGGAATGGAAACGGCAAAGAGAGGAGCCAAAACAGGTAGTGTAGAAGGAGCGTGCGGAACGAGGAGCGGAAAGGGCAGGAAAGTGCACTTCCCCTCTTGGTGACCCAGAAAATTCAGCGTAAAGGCTTTGTATCCGGGCACCACCTGAATCAAAGAGCACCACCCACCCCAGGCACCGAAAGACTAACAGTCATCCTGCCCTAGGAACCACCCAAACTAAGAGCACCACCCACCCTATAAATCTATCACATTTAAACACATTTTCCAAAGTGACCAAACATGTGACCAGACAAATCCGTGGCATAGCGTTTTCCAACTCTATGCCACGGATATATTTGCTTGCCTGCGGCGTTCATTCTTGATCTCGTTACCATCAGTTAGCCTTCCAAAACCCACGTTAGCAAGCAACAATCGCCTCTCTTTGCCCCCTGGGGAAATTTGGGAGCTGGGACCTCCCAGCTCCTTTGGGGGAGGTCCTCATTGTGGCGATCACAGCCGGTGGGCGTGGCGATGAAGGCCCACCGAACGACGGCGCAGCTTTTGGAGAAGTGCAGCTTGTGCAGCCACGAGCACACACTTGCGAGAGCGCAAGAAGGTAGGAGCAGTGGGCAGTTTATTTCCTTAGTCCTCGCTAGACCCCGTTTCACCCTACTGCAGCGGACGCTACGAGTCCTCCCAGTTAATCCGTCGCTGTGAATGTACCGCATTTCTACACGCCCGCATGCCACAGTGCCCCTCTCTAAGGTCGCTCGCGTGCCATTCGGCTGGCTTTGATGGCTCGTAGCCTCCTCTGTGGTTCGTCGTAAGGTAAAACTGAGTATGACGGCATCGAGAGGCGGCCGCAGTCTACTAAAAGTGCCAAACTGACTACGTCGGAAGATGCAGTTACGAATCTGACAGCAAGTACCAAGAACCGAAACCGTTGCTTTAAAATGTGCTCGTGGTTATGGGAATTGAGATAGGGCGCATTAAATGTAGGTTTGGTGCTTGACGCGAAAAAAGTCTTTGAAAAGCTTTATTGATCCACTCGGTCGAGAACATTCCAAGCATGTTCTTGGTCTTTGTTCCGTACAATATTTGGAATTGTGGCCATTCTCGAGCAAGAGCAATGGGTGGTAATGCGGTGAAGAGAAACAAATGTTTTGCCCCAGGGTGTGCGGTCACAAATTGAAGAGGTGCAAGCGAGGGGGTGCCGGAGGGCGAAGGGTCGCTCCTTTTAAGTGCGAGGACAGATTTTCTCCTTCCCCTCGTATACTCGTTACACAGACTGCCAAGGACCTCCTTACGTGCACGCGAGGGCTATTGTTTCTAACTGGTGTGAATGGTTTGTTGGAGCGTCGCCATTTCCCAACAGCATCTGGGGAAGTGATGATCTCAGCTCCGACTGGAAGGGACTTGCCCCCGCACGGCTGACAGGTGGCGGCACGGTTCGTCTGGAGCACGTCCCCTAGGGGCGAGAGGTCTCCCAGAGCGAAGGAAGTCTCGCCCGTGGTACCAAAGAGTGAACTTTCTTGGAAAGCGCACGGGAAGCCCGTCCGAGGTGGTCCCCCCTCGGCCCCGTGCGGTACGTCTAGTTGTGCCCGCACCACGTGCGCCTCCCCCGCTGCCGCCGCTCGTGTCTCGAGCGACCTGGACAATTTGCAGACTCGGGACGTGCCTTTGGAGAGGTGTTTGAGGATGCAATAACTGGAGCCAATAAAGATTCTTTTGGAAGAACTCTGGGCGTGGCTCATGCGTAGGGCAGCCCCCCTGGATCTGCCAACCCTTTGGTGTGAGAATCCTCCAATGGACTACCTTTGCGTCGAGGCCACTTCATCCAGGAGACCTGCTTCGCAATCCGACTGGCGTGGAGCATGTCGGGCTTTGCCGCCTCTCCTGTAAACTGGGCGAGGTGCCACTTGTAGTTGGGGAACAATGGGGTTGTGACGTCCACCAGCGTGCATCGATCGAAGTACCACAATTGGCCCTGTTGAGGCTTTTCTAAATTCATTGGCCCCCCGAGCAACTGGCTCAGCTGAGCTGTGTGGTGGAGGCAGAATGGCCCAAGTATCAGCAGAGTTAGTCAAATTGTGTTTGTTTCTATAAAAACAAATTCACTATCTTGTCACTAATTTCTTTCAAAATGGGTTTCTCTGTGAATGGATCTGATAAACGGGGAATCTCTAAACCAGGGGTATCCAAACCTCGAACTGTGGGTCAAATCCAGCCGGCGGAGGTTTCCGACCGGCCCGCGGCTGGCCACGGTTCTTCCAGTGAATAATGAATGTGCTTAGATGGGCCAGTTGGTACATTGCAAAGGGTATAAAGCGCCAAAAAAACGCAGACCGAGACACGAAGGACACGACACGGCACCCTGTGTTGTTGTTTTCTTCGTGTCTCTGTCCGTGTTTTTTCGGTGCTTTACACCCTCTTCCAGTGAGTCCCGGCCCACAGCCCCCTAGCAAGCCCACCTGGCAAAACAAAAATATATATATATATAAGTGAGCGTAAAGAAATGGCGCAGCAACAGGGGCCAACCGAGTAAACAAAGATACCAGAGAGAACTCTGCCTATCGTAAGGTGTGTCCTCTCGTCATATCATTCATTGGACGTTGTCATCACCATATCAAGACTTTTTGATATGCCTCAGTGTGATTGGAAAAAGATTAGAGCAGTGCAACCTAGGTTTTGGCCCGACTTACATGGAGGAAGGACATAAAATAAATCAAGTATTGCCAGGGTTAATCTATGCAGACGACTTTGTACTCTTATCAGAAAGTCATGAGACAATATAGGAACTGATTAGGAATTGGAGCAGGGAAGGGGACAGGTTAGGCCTAAACTTCAGTAGGGACAAGTCGGGTATAGGACCGAAGCGCTCAAGTTTCGCCGCTGACTACAGCGCCATTCCAGCCCCTGGCGGGACGCCCCAATCCGAGTGGCTCGTTGTTTTTCGCCTCGCTTCTCCGCCGTAGGCTGTGGGGTACGCTAGTCGATAGTATTAATTGCGATAGAGAAGATATAAAAGCCCGGCTAGCACAAATATGTCGTTGTTGATTGCAGTAACAACCTCCGATATTGTTGTAGTCAGTCCTTAAAGTTCTACCGCTTCCCTGAAAAGCCGTGCGAGACTCGAACGGTGCCAAGCCTGAACCACGGCAGTACTCCGACAAAAGTAAGTTTCTCGTTCGTTGGAAGATCAGTTTTGTTAAATACGCCTGAAAACCGAAATGGAATTAGTGCCAGAACAATAACAGCATGACTACCGAACGCGGGAAAGTCAGTCGGCAGTGCCTGCGTGACGGAATATTTGATTTTCGTGCGCGGCTGTCCCTTCCCTCGAGGTGTTTGACGGGGCCTCGATCCATAGAGTTATTACTAGTGATGGGACGAATCACCGGAGATTCGGATTCGTCCAGATTCGGAAATTTCCGAACTTCCCGCGACGAATATTCGGCAGATTCGGAGATTCGTCGCTGGTTGCAGATGGCAGCGTGATCCTTGTCGTAAACCTCGCGTATGCGGTCAGTTCTGTTTTTTCTAGGTACTGTTACTGCATATAACCAGATTTCGTCTTGTTTATATCAGCGTATGGTACGTACTGTAATCTAAACCCTGGCACACGCCCAGCCAGGTCCAGCTGAGCTGATCGGTGTGGTTGACGTAGGCCTAACCAATGCACGGTCTCGGTTGCTGTGATCGGTAAAATGTAGCGAAATGCTATGTATTATACATACTGTGGCGCAACGCACAATAAATATATTCAGGCAAGGAAATGATTCGTCTCCTTCTCTAGAGCTGCCTATGTCTGTACCTGTAAGGCGCGAGAGCGAGATGAATGTTGCTCGTCACAACTTCGACTACGTACCGGCACCGGTGGCGAAGAAAAAAGTCGCAGTGTCGTTTCTCCGTTCTCGGCAGTAAGTTTTGTATACGTGAATATGACTTAATGAAAAAGAAACCCAACACAGGGGTGTCCAACGTAACTTTATTGTTCGGAAACAAACACTAACTCAATCGGATATCATTAACCAGAAAGACTGAATAGTATGGTGCAAGAAGTTTCAGATCGTTTCCCGTGTTTTGATAGCAATACCTCTGTGGACACGCGTTGAAGATAATCGAATCGAACGTACTCACTTATGTGGTGTGTGCCACTATGACCGTAATTATGAGCACGAAATGAGCCCGTGTCGAACAGCACGTACGGCATCAATCTCTTGCGGCGATGAAAACATGCGCTTGTATTTCCACGTGCACCAAGCATGCCGATTTTTGTCGTAATCCGGAACCGAAACCAATTTTCACACGATGTCTGGCTACCGTTCTCGACAAGCATCCAAAATAATATAAACAAAGCGGAACATTTTATTTATTACTATGAGATTATATTATCATATTATTTTGTGCAGTTTGTAGAATATAGTGAATTTAATATCTCATAAAGTTGAAACACTGATCAACGTGATCTGGCAACCATGGCAACGCTCCGAATCTTTCCGAACTTTTCCGAATCGCTTGAGATTCGGCTACTCTTCCGAATCTTTCCGAATCTTCAGATTCGGCTCCGAATCTCGATTCGGATAAAGATTCGTCCCATCACTAGTTATTACAATAAACGCTAGAGGCTCAGCTGGCGCTAGTGTGCTGTTGCATTTTGAAGCAGACAGCAAGCAGTCTAAATTTGACTTCCGGTAATGTATTCCTATGGGAAAAAGCGAGCGCATTTTCTCTCTGCGCTCGATTATAAGAGCAAATATCACGAATAACTTGTACGTACTAGGCACATTGGAACATTTCTCAGTCACGCAGACGAAATAAATGGTCAGTTACGGCGTTTTTCTTTCAAATTCATCGCATTAAAAACGGTGCTAAAACGGCTTCGTACGTGTATTTTTGTGCACTGTCGGACACTGTTAGCGCGAACACGGCGTCGACGCTTTCCAACATGGGGGATATACGTGCCAAACGAACGAAGGACATGTAGAAAACCGAGAGAGACGGCAAGAACTACGCAGTAACACTGGATAAGTAACTCCTTGTGCTTGCAGACGATCAAAATAAATTGAAAGTCACGTAATATAGTCAGATTTGCAATAAATAAGTACTGCGAAGATGCTTGTTCTGGGTTCAAATGGTTCAAAGCATCACCCGCACGCTCCAAATCTTTGCAAATAAGGGGAGCCAGAGAGCAGGTGCCTGATAAAAACTGCCCGACATGGGAAATAATAAAAAGACATACCTTTCGTAGCTCACGTGCTTTATTTTTTGCGTTCGAATGTTTCTTTAACCGATCGTAAAGATGCGCACGACGGAGTCATTTTCATCCAATGACAGGACGGGCATATTAGCAATATATAAGCACCACCGAAATGCTAGCGAACCTGAACACACACTACATTCCTTTCGATCGTTAGTTTGCTTAGAACCGTCGCTCGTTTTCACATACCTTCCTTGAAACAGGGGTTTGGGCCTGAAATAGAGCGAAGTTTAACATCGCTCAGTGGTAAAGAAAATGCTGTAACTAAAGCAATTACACTTTCACAATACCAATAAAGGTACATACTATCCGTTACAACCGATATGACAAAAGTTATTCATGTTATTTTCCGGCGAAGAGACAAAATTCACGCGCGTTTTCCCATAGGAATACACAGGGAGGCTGGAAATGTAGACTGCATGCTGTCTGCTTCAATTTGCAACCGGAAGTCCTGCAGACACTAGCGCCAGCTGAGCCTCTAGCGTTTATTGTAATAACTCTATGCCTCGATCGTGGTGTTGGATCCCTTTGGCACAGAATATTTCAACTATAATCACTGGCAGGATGAGAACGGCAGGGAGGAGCTTCAGTTCCTCCAGCACTAGCTTCCAACCTTCGATAGGGCTTCTGTCTCGCGAGCCTCGAGCGTGAACGTGCAGCCAAATCGCAGCGAAAGGCAACGAAGACGTGCTGGAGGTCGGCCCGTCAGAAGAGACGCCCTGCCGTTCTGACTTTGTCAGCAGACTTCTAGCTAGGGGAGGGGCTTTTGCGGGTTGCGAGTGCAGCTTTCTCCTGCCGTGTGTGTTTCTTAATCGCTGTTCCCGTTTTTTGAGCTGTTTATAGCCATCATGTACGACCCTATAATAGGCACATGCATCCCCCCCCTCCCAAACAACACACACAAGGAATGCACATCCAAACCGCCTCAACCAGCCCCCCCCCCCCCCCTTTTAAAATAAAAAAAGCCTGATTATGTTTTTACTTGTTAGGGATAATATAGTTATTATTATTTCGTGTCGATTTTCCGCTGATCACACCGGAGATCTTATAATATTGATTTATTTTTCAGTGGGGGCGGTTCAGTTTTGATTCCGCCAACGTCAGCGAGGATCTGCAACGTGCACTTCGTGAACACCTGCAAGGACAACACTGAGGCTCATCCTGCAACAAGTTACTAGACGAGATGCCAGCTGAGGTGTTGAATAAAGACTAATTGCAGGGAACCTACCAACCCTGTAATTGCTCGTGAAAGATTCTTAGTTAATTTAAATTTTCACTCCCTCGCTCGAATATACAGGTGACCTTTCCTCATCTATTTTGCATTCTCTATATGTGCCCGGTTCTTAGCCAGTTAAAAGTATCGTTAGTTGATTGGCAACTTCTGTAGTCTCTTCTGTCTTCGAGTTACATGTTTTGGTTTAGTCTGTACCCCAAGATTCAGTATAGCTTGGCTAAAGATAGATAAGCTTAGGTGATGACTGCTTTCTCACGAACTGGGAGACATCTTTCGTGAAATTTGGAATATCATGAACAGCTGATCTGCCGTGCAAGATCCCTCAAATAGTCGGGGTTCTCGGCCCTACAATTTCTTTGACAGTCCTTGCTTCTCGAGATGTGTACATCATCTGCAAGTGTCCTGCCAGCCATACTTCGAGTCTGCGCCAATGTCACCGTGCTAAGAACATGAGAAGAATTTTTATATTGTCACAAGGTTGTGTGTTTACCTACTCTTGGTTGTGATGAAACTCAATAAAAATCTTTTTCACTGTCAACAAAACATTTCTGAAAGCGTTGCATTATGCTGCTGTACCATATTTTCCAGACTATAGTCCGCAGGGGCAAATTAGGGATAAAAGATTTTGCTTAGATTGTACACACACGGTGCATAGTCCGCACCTGGTGCTTAGTCGTCACGAATATCTTCTCATAGATGGCACACCTTGAGAAATGTCTGCTTTCTTAACTCACAAAAAAGCCTATAATGTGACATAAATCATCATTAACTTGCTCTTTCATTCACAAAATCCGTCTCGTCATAATCAACAATATTGAAAAACAAAAATCCCCGCATAGTCCGCACAGCCTCAAATTTCAACTTTTAAAAGTATAGCCCGGAAAATACGGTACATTCCTGGAAACGCTTGAAAACATGCAACGAAACAAACTTTATTCAGTGAAGCAGCAATTAAACACTGACAGGCATGGATTATTTTTCCAGAAAATAAAAATTGTTCTAATAATGGCAACCTATCATGTGTCAGTGGTGTTTTCTTTGCTACACAACATTTTCCTCCTAAAATGTCCCACACAGGAAAGTATGAATCAAGCCCCCATTCAATATTTGAAAATCTTGCATGTGGATTGGACACCTTGAACCTGAAAGAGAAATGAAGTTTTTTATAAATCCATCCAACTGAACAGTGTCATGAAAATTCGACTAAAATTATGTGCAGTCATCTGCATAGGAGACATTTATGCAGGAGATTTAGTCTAGGCTAGCCTCTTTTCGTTTTCAACTGTTTTGCCCCTCTTTCTGACAGAATCTCGCGGCACATTATTGTTCAAACTCGCAGAAAAAGTACCATTAATCAGCAGGAGCAGGTTCCAGTAACTGCAACCTACTGCCTCAGTGAAGTGGGACAAAAATACCTGGTAATAAATCTACGAGGCCTTTGTTCAGGTCGTGCCCTGGCGTTTTAGTTCCCTACTGCTGAGGCAGGCTGATGCAGGAAGCGTGTTCAGCAATACTAATAAAATTAAGATCGTCGGCACAATGCTCGCACCGGTCCGCGACTCCAGCCCAGCGAGGACCTGTAGTCTCAACTGTACGCGGGGGACTTATCTCTTCCCGGAATTATCACCCTATGCCCGCACGATCCGCGACACGTTAATATTTCTTCGACGTGGACGAGCCCGAAAAACTATCCCACTCGTAGCCTCTAGTGCGAGAACGTAGTCTGCCGGTAGTTCAGCGACCGAAAAATAGTATCCCGACGTCGTCTAACAGGACTCACGAGAACAGTGGTTCATTGTGAATAGTAATCTGTCTTTTAAGAGGAGAAGGCACAACGTTATTACAGCGCAAAATTTAAACAAGTGACGCTCACCTGTAAAGTTATCTCGTAGACGCCGCACGGCCGTACTTGCGAGGCGGACCCGACTCGTTGGCGGGGAAATCAACCGCTTTCTCGGCGGAAGATGCGTGTTATTGAAGCTTCTCTATCGTTTCTTGACTCACCATGAGAAATAATTCTCGCACGCTTTCTATCCTTATCTAAATCGTCACCGTACGCTCAGAAACACCTGCGACGCCAATGCAATGCTACGAACACGACCGATGCGACACGACCATGTGTTGGACTGCGGTGGCGCTACCATCGCAATTTCGAAGCGCCCCCTGGTTGGGCGAATCGGTTCTATAATAAGTAGTTTTCAACGGCGAGAAGGGGGAACCCCTTGAGATACAGGACACTGTGATAAAACACGTAGAAAAGTACGAATATCTGAGAGTATGGTTAAGTGGGGGAAGAAAGTATCTAAAAGAACATGAAGATATTGTAATAAAGAAGGGGAAACGAGACTCGGCTATCATGAAACACAGGGCACTCTGGAATTTATAACAGATACGAAGTCGTTAGGGGTGTATGGAAGGGAGTCATGGTGCCAGGACTGCCATTTGGGAATGCGGTATTGTGTTTGAGGTCAGAAATCCAGGCAGGTTTATAGAGATACAGCAAATGAGTGGGGGTAGATTGGCACTGGGGCACATGGGGATACACCAAATGAGGGAGTACAGGGGGATATGGGTTGGGCATCTTTCGAGAGTAGAGAAGCGTTCAGTTAAGTAAAATTTTAACAAAGACTATACACGGTGGGCAGGGAAAGTGTACAAGTATCCACATATGAAAAGTCTAAACGCTAAGTGGAAAAACCAAACCCGAAAGCTGAGATCGAAATACATTCAACGAGATGGGGCCGATCAGGGCATATCGGTAGAAAAGGGAGTAAAGGAAACAGGAAATTGTGGGAAGAGAGAATTCAGAAAACAAGAAATAAAGAAGGAACAGTTGTATGATAATTCATTGGGGAACTCATTGCTCTTTAAAGCTAGAACGGGGCTGCTAAGAACGAGAAAATATAGGGCTAAATTCCAGGAAATAAATACTCTATGCAACCGAAGCGGGGCGAAAAACAACGAGCCACTTGGATTGGGACATCCCGCCAGGGGCTGGAAAAGCGCTGCAGTCAGCGGCTGGTGCGTCCTACGTCCCAACCTCTGGCTGCTAGAGCTTCAGTGGACTGTCCAACTGGCGAGCGACCTGCAGCAGAACAGGCGTCTGCAACTCCACCGCAGCTGATGAGACAGAGACACCTCCAGGATCGCGACTGGCGACAGCATGCCACTTGTATGACGTCATCAAGCGTAAATCGAGGAATCACTTTTGTTTAGCGTCCTAAGCTGCCCATACATCAAAAGTGGTCTCGAAGTGGCAACAAATGTCGTCACAAAAGCCTGAATGCCATGCTGTTGCATGTCGCGATCCTGGCGGATGATCCTATGGCGTCCCCATCGTCCCCACCCCAACCAACTTCAGAATGCCGATAGCTTCCGTGGACTGTCACATTGGACAGCGACCCCTGCAGCAGAACAGGCGTCTGTTACATGAACCACCGCTGCTGGAACACCACCAGGATCGCGACCGGCGACAACATGACACTTCTATGACGTCATCAAGCGAAAATTGAGGGACCCTTTTTCTTTTTTTTGGACACGGCAAACACGACAGTCGGGCCGTATTCCAAAATTTACTCGATCTTGCTCCAGGGTAAGGGTTTTGTACCTTGGCGTTCCAAAACCTACCCGCGTCCAGCATTGCTAGAAATAAAAGCGCCCTCTGTAGTTCACGCACGCCAGTCGGCCAGCCATTCTAATCCAAATCCAATCCATATGAAAGATGGCGGCGCCCGTTGAGGTTGACGGCGGTTTGTGTTTGCTATCAAAGTGCCCGGTGGAACGAATTGAAAACGTGAGTACTACCACATTGAAAGAAATGCCCGACAGTCTGGAGTGATGTTTCATGTATGCCGTCACCTGCAGCTGTTATTGTGCCCCGGTGTGTCTCTGTCGTTTAATGTAGCAGCACATTGGTGTCCTGCAGGGGCGTCGCTAGCGTTCCACTCCACGGTAGTCCTCTTGGTCGATGCTGCGATGACGTCGTTGCAACTGTTGTTGAGGCGCAGTATTGCTGCCGATTGCTCGAGGACCCCGACCTTAGTAATCGTAGACTCGTAGACAACAAGCGGCACTCAATTCATACTGCCTCCATTTTGCGCATGAAACTCCGAGTCTTCAGGCGCAAAATGTGTCCCCAGGGTCCGGTATCAAATCCCTCGACGCTCCGACCGTTCTGGGAGTCACTAACGATGTCGTACGTCTCCGAGCCGCAAAGCAGGTCTCGCTTCTAGGCTAAGTGGGTGATTGAATTTGCCACCAAGTAGAACCGAAGGTTCTATCTAGGACAACAATCGCCGGTCGTCGTGGATAAGTTTTCGATCCTTTTAAAGTAGCTCGACGTCGATTTTGGAGCAGCAAAAAGGAAATTTTGGAGCACGCACTTCGTTTTAATTCCCACCAGTGCGAATATTGCATGTTAAGATTCACGCGTTGGCCATTCCATCAGAAGATACCTTTGCCTTCCCACTCCTGTGCAACCTTTTCTTAGCATCGACTGCACGGTAGGTCCCTCAAATGACTCAGACACAACGTGGAGAAGCACCAGGCACGACGAAAATATGCCTTACCACTTTGTTACAACACTGGGTGAGAAAATCCTGAAACAACCAAAAGTAGAAAAGTCACTATGCTGATTGATGAAGAACTGATATACGAGCTGCTGTGAATGATTTTGAGCAGGTCCATGGAGAACACGGCGGTGGAGAATAGAAAGCAATATGATATAAATCGTGCTTTAATCAGACCAGTTTTACTATGATTGTTTAAATTGAACCTTTTCCGCAAAAATGATTCAGAAAATACGTTTTCATTTACCGTTTGTCTCTCATGTGATGCTTTCTATTAACATTTGTTTTGTACTAAAACTAAAAAAAATATTGAGCAAGAAAGATTTATATGAGGCAAAAAGCACAAGCAACAAGTATTGTTCTCCTGAGCAAATCGGGTAATTGAGCTGTCTTTTCTACCTTTCACTTTGTTCGTCAGATCAGTACGTGAAAGAAAGAAACAAAAACTAGTAATGTCTTCTTGCAAGCAAATGAAAGCGTAAAAATAAGCAAACTAAAAATCGAGCCTTTTTTTTTGTTTTGTTTTAGCATGACTGGGGTTACATCGATTAGAAGTAGTTTATTAAATTGTGCTTTTACAATAATTCTGCATTGTTATCGGTGATTGGATGGATTGAACAATCAACCTTACATGTTAAAAAATACACGAGGAAGAGTCACTATTTCCTAGCTGTACTGATATAAATCAGTCTGATTTAAACCAGAATAAATCCGACTTTAATCAACTAAATCAGATATTTTTTTTTTGTCATGATTTTTTGTTGTTATTTTGGCTTTTAGTACGAAGCGAAATGTAAACCAAATTCCACAAAAATAATGTTAGAATATTAATAATACTGAGCATCAAACTGTCTAATTGAAGTCCTAAAGCTTGCAATAAAAACCACAATTATTAATTCACATAAAAATAAAGCTTCTCATTCGATTATTAATTTCAATTACATTTTATGTGTTGAACTTCATGATATCAAAAATGAGCACGTGAAGGATAAATAAGCCTTAAAAACAATCCATTCGAACTATAAAGGTTAAGGTTATTCCCAAGTTTCCTTTATCTGGTCCATTTAATTTACTTTCGATTTCTCAGTTCACTGTGCCATTGTGCAGATGAAACCCATGTAAAGGTGCTAACTAAACGAGAGAGTCGACCTAAACATATAAGCTTATAGAGCCGTCCATGGAATTCTTTCCACAATACACAAATATCCTCGCCAAATCTCCAGTTTAATATATATATATATATATATATATATATATATATATATATATATATATATATCAGGTGTTCGCGATGAAAATGAAAGTACTTGTTGCCAATTTGTAATGTTTGTGTGTATTTCTGCCATGTCTCCTGTTATTTTAATTCCTCATTTATTATGTGTACCAAAGAAAAGACCTGTTGGTTGTTTCTGGGTACTTGAAAATAAATATATATATATATATATATATATATATATATATATATATTGTTTTTATTTAGAACCAATTTTCTGCAAGGTAGAGCTGTTACATATATCAAAAATAGTATTGTTCTTGATGGTTTGAGCCTTGTGTGGCGATCGTAGAAATTCCAGTGATAAAACGTTTTGGGACCTGGCAAGGTCCTCGTCGGATGGATGGATGGATGGATGGTAATGGCTTTACCTCTTTGCAACGGGCGGCAGCTTGCGCCACGTAGCCTTACATTTCGTCATCACTTCTTTTTTTTTTAAATTTGTATAAATTTTGTTATAACCATAGAGTTATTACAATAAACGCTAGAGGCTCAGCTGGCGCTAGTGTGCTGTTGCATTTTGAAGCAGACAGCAAGCAGTCTAAATTTGACTTCCGGTAATGTATTCCTATGGGAAAAAGCGAGTGCATTTTCTCTCTGCGCTCGATTATAAGAGCAAATATCACGAATAACTTGTACGTACTAGGCACACTGGAGCATATACTAGTCACGAGACGAAATAAATGGTCAGTTACGGCGTTTTTCTTTCAAATTCATCGCATTAAAAACGGTGCTAAAACGGCTTCGTACGTGTATTTTTGTGCACTGTCGGACACTGTTAGCGCGAACACGGCGTCGACGCTTTCCAACATGGGGGATATACGTGCCAAACGAACGAAGGACATGTAGAAAACCGAGAGAGACGGCAAGAACTACGCAGTAAACACTGGATAAGCAACTCCTTGTGCTTGCAGACGATCAAAATAAATTGAAAGTCACGTAATATAGTCAGATTTGGCAATAAATAAGTACTGCGAAGATGCTTGTTCTGGGTTCAAATGGTTCAAAGCATCTACCCGCACGCTCCAAATCTTTGCAAATAAGGGGAGCCAGAGAGCAGGTGCCCGATAAAAACTGCCCGACATGGGAAATAATAAAAAGACATACCTTTCGTAGCTCACGTGCTTTATTTTTTTGCGTTCGAATGCTTCTTTAACCGATCGTATAAAGATGCGCACGACGGACGTCATTTTCATCCAATGACAGGACGGGCATATTAGCAATATATAAGCACTCACCGAAATGCTAGCGAACCTGAACACACACTACATTCTTTCGATCGTTAGTTTGCTTAGAACCGTCGCTCGTTTACACATACCTTCCTTGAAACAGGGGTTTGGGCCTGAAATAGAGCGAAGTTTAACTATCGCTCAGTGGTAAAGAAAAAATGCTGTAACTAAAGCAATTACACTTTCACAATACCAATAAAGGTACATACTATCCGTTACAACCGATATGACAAAAGTTATTCATGTTATTTTCCGGCGAAGAGACAAAATTCACGCGCGTTTTCCCATAGGAATACACAGGGAGGCTGGAAATGTAGACTGCATGCTGTCTGCTTCAATTTGCAACCGAAGTCCCGTAGACACTAGCGCCAGCGATAACTACGTTTATTGCAATAACTATATGGATATAACACACACCACACCCCCCCCCATTAAAGTGATTCCATTGCTTATCTTTATCTTTATATTTTTTTACACCTCCCTAGATTTTTTTCCCACCAATCTTCCAATCTCCTTTTAGTTACCGCAATTCTTCCCCGATCCATTCGTCCATCCACGTCTGTAAATCCCAGTGCCTCCTCCCTCTAAATCCACAGTCATCCTTCCAGAGGTGGGACCAAGCCCTCACTGTCCCTTACGTAGTTGCATATGCTGCACAAAGTGTCAATTTCATCGAATTTAGCTCCTATATGTATTCGTACTGAGCACCCCCGTTCGAGCTTCAAACAGTAATGAGCTCCCCAATGAATTATCACACAAATCGTCCTTCTTGATGGATGGATGGACGAATGGTAGTGGCAACACCCTAATAAGCACGACAGATTGCGCCAACGAGCCTAACATTTCATCATCACGAAATCTTTTTATGAATTTGTGTAAATTTTGTTATAACAGAACCCCCCCCCCCCCCTCCTCCTTTTAAAGTGATTCCATTTGGTGCCCATCGATACCTGTGACAATCAACCGTTAATGGCCATTGTAAATCTGCCGGATGAAGCAATGCAGAGGCTGGACGGATATGTGCTGAAAGACACGCTTTCTGCTCGTTCGCCATCGTCCGCCGAAGGAGTTCCCGGAAACCTTTTTGGAAACAGTCAGAGAACCCGTGGAAATTTTTTGAATCCGCACGATAACATATATGATCACTATATCCAGAACAGACCACAAACGTGAGAAACATGTGCGCCACTTCGGAGTACTGTCAGCACGTGGGGCAAATCGAGTAGTGCGTTATTTAAGGCGGTAAACGAAAGTTCCGCAAATCCGGCAACGATCTGGCCCTATAGCAGGGCCTATTGTATTTCTACTATTAATCGAACCGAATAACGGCGCCAATCATCGCACCTTGACGAAAAGTAACCGGATGTAGCAGGGTACGCTTTTTGGTGCAGCAGTCACGTCACTGCGTTTGGGTCGGCATGACTTTTCCGACTCCGTCGCCTGCGTTGCATTCGCGTAGACGGAAACTCCGCAAACGCGAACTGGCCCCTAGCGTCTGGTTCCCACTCCCGACGCTTGACAGCGGGGTGCTCCAAAGCCCCCGATCGTGTTCTTTATTCTGCACTACCCACGTGTAACAGGGCAAAGGAAAGACTCGCACTGAGCAGTCTCACATCCGTACAGTGGAGTTATGGGGAGGAACCACTGGCAGATTAAGATCACACACTCGAGAAACTCACGAACGAGAAGTGGAGTTGTGCGAATATTCTGGAGTTCTAAATATTCGCAGATAGTGTTTGCTATCTGGTTTGACTGGCACTTTAAAGTCCTATTTCACGCGTGCAGTGGAGCACTACAAGCACGGCGCTGACCTCGCGCTAAGCGCGTGCTGACGGGAGCGTTTACCAGATTTGTGTGGCACCATCAAAACTGTTGCTCATGGCAGACGATAAGCAGCTGACGACACGTGAACAGCGCTACATCAGCGCTTCGCTGCAAGTGAGAACCGGCCTTTACTGTTCCGAAAGTTCTGAATGTTTCGAGAATTCTCTCACGTGAAGCTTGGCTGCTTTGCACCGGCGCTCTCGTCTGCTTCAAGCTTCACCGCTCGGTTCCGGTGCGTGCGCGTGAAGCTCCGCTGCTTTGCTCCGACATGCTCGGAGAAACGGCTCACGTGGTCTCGGTTGAGTCCGGTGGACGAGGAAAGTTTGCTCGCTATGGCAGGTCTTTGGTTATGGATTCCAGCTGCGATTGAATTACGTGTTCACGTTCACGCGAAATGACTAGAAAATATTCGCAGTCAGTTTTAGAGCATCAAATGCTCTTTAACCCCAGACTCCCTAAAATTTTGCCTGTCCGTGCATTTTCCGCTAAATCTGGCGGGAAATTGCGCGTCTTGTGTCCTAAACACCAATTCATTTTTCCCGCTAAATGTAGCGAAGAAATTAACTCCAAGTGACCTGAACATCTATCCTGTTTCCCCCGCTAATTTTAGCGGGCGCAATAATTCAGTCTCTAAATTTAGTGGAGAAATATGGGACACGTGGCACACCAAATCCCCGGTTCTCTCCTCCCTCCTCCCGTTCTCCTACTGTGCCCCTCTCCCTGGTCACGTAACACGCTCCCAAATTTAGAGGGGACACCTCTCCGTCCCTCGTACAGTGCTCCCTAGGCGTCCGTGAGGACGTCTAGTTCCTTCTTAAACAACAGTGAACACAAAGGGTTTCTGGCCATTTGCAGTGTTGGTGCATATGACGCGTGTTTTGCTCGAAGCTACGAGCACTCTCGTGGTCATTAGTGGCTGGCTTATGGCTGGCGTTTGGTGCGCAGTACCTGGACGGCGTGGCGGACAGCGCGTGCGGCCTGAGGGGTCCCTCGTTTGACCGCTACTCCGACCTATGGACCCTGTCCGAGTTCTGGCAGAGCAACGCTGCCTGGAGGGCCTGCTTCGAGTCCTGGAGGACGTCGGCCGGCACGCCGGAGAGCACCGTAAGCGACGGCCGTGTAGGAGTTGACGAGCCATCAGCGGGTCCTTTCTGCTTTGCGCGGGCTGCGACAGAGTTGTTGGTGGGCTGCGCTCATTCAAATCCGCATTCGATGCTTGAGTACACAATGCGCATGGATGTCGTGTAGGCGCTGTGTCGGGCACTTTCGTTCCCCCCGGCTTTGATGCTCGCCGTGCGGCAGCAGGCGAGCTTCACAGGTTTCTCGACAGTTGCAGTGCAGAGCAAGGCGCAGAGGACCTACCCTAGGACATGTCGGACGCCGTAGTGAGCCCGGCTCTTTGTCCACAGCTGGGGCGGATTCCGGCCTCGCACAGAGCGGCGGCCAGGGCGGTGCTGGAAAGGCGCTCCGACAGCGTTCTCCGCCACCTGCTGCTCGGGACCGTTTCGGGGCCGTTCCTGACCGACTTTGACTGGGCCGTCAAGGTGAGCACCTGAGCTCTGAGCTCGCACGTCGGCTCGGTCGCCGCAAAGAACGCGCAAGAGAACTGCTCGAGTTGTGGACTTGGGTTCAGCGCGTGTGCTTGGAGCTAGAAAAAGCTCGAGTCATCGTTGAAGCGTGTCTCGCACGGCAGCCCCGGGATGCCATTCGTCAGGCAACCTCTATCTGTGCGCGACAAAAAAAACTAGGCTGCCTCGTTGCGACTCGTCTGCTTGATTGAGCGTGGCTACGTGGTGTTTACTTGGACGTCACGATCGCGCACTTGGGCATGGTCCTACTTCGAAGCGACTGCCCTAAGACAAATGTCGGCATTCGGGGAGTTGTCAGAGTAGGGACGGTTTTGTCGGCTCTGAACAAGCGGTTCAAGACCGCTCGTTCAGAGGGACTTGCAATTGAACAACGTTGACCCCTCTCCCGCTCTGTGGCGGCCGCGACGGGAGGGTGTCGGCATACTGTCGGGAACCCCTCGTCTTTCGCGCGTACACGAAACAAGCGGGCAGCCTCCGGGTGGCGGAACCACCCACCGAATCTCCCTGCCTTCCCGGATAATCCCCTCGATTGAGAATTCCCTTCTTGTCCCCAGTGAATCGCTACGGCGGCTAGCATGCACAGATGCTTCCTTTCTGCCTCGCGGTGCTCCACAATCTCTGGTGCCAATAGATTTGTCCGTTGGACTGCAGTTGGTGCTGGGCAGCGACCGGGTGAGCTCGCTCGGCGTGCCTCTGACGGCGCTGGAGTTGTGTTTGCGGGACCACACGGGGCCCCGCCGCCTGAGTCTGGAGCTCGGCTCGGCCGAGCTGCTCGCGCTCGTCGGCGCCCTCGGAGCGGCACACAAGGCGAGTGAGGCCCGCGACGGGCTGCCCACGGCCTCGTTGCCGCTCTGTCCTGCTTTCGGGCTTTGCCCACACATTCGCTATTTCACCTCGTGAATCCTCCTTGTCGGGCCATAATTGGCCGCTTATCGGGGCTCTAAGGAAATGGGGATCCCTCGTGCACGTGTACTTGGGAAGCGTCCCGACAGAAGAGCGGTGGCCGAACAAAGCGCGGACAGTTGAGTCTGGCTTTCCGCTCCACGTAAAAGTTTTCTTCTCGCAAACATTGCCTTCTTTCTTATTCAGGCACGTCCCCGAACTACAAAATAAAAATTAGGTTCATGTGACTAATTATCTACAGCCGTTGATGAGACGAAGCATAAGGCACCGTAATCGGAACTCATTTACACCAATCCTTGCTCGCACGAATCGTTTCAAGGTTTCCTCCTGTCCCCGCACCGTCACTGAATGGAACCCTCCAACATTTTTGCGAGATGCTTTTGCGATGTTGTTAATGCTTTTTATTCTTGAATATTGTTATAATTGACATATAAGCGAATTTCCAAGTCAGAAAGTATGAAGAATTTACACTGCATTATTTGCTTTGTATAGTGATTATTATAAACTAACCCTTTTGTATCTGTATGTGTATTCGTGCGTGCGAATATAATTCAACCTCTTTCTCCTGTTAACTCGGTTCCCAAGTGCCTTTTTTTTTTGTATGTACTGTTTTTTCCACTCTTGCTTGGGCCAACCATTGGTCCGCGGTATGTTCTAAATAAAAGTCGGGGTTTTTCAGATTTCCCCAATTTTGATAGAGCCAGCTCGAGGGTTGATCCTGGGGGTTTACAGAGAATACGGAGCCCTGCTTATAACCTCGGTGTGGGACGGCGTCGTATTTCGTCGTAGAACGAGAAACTTGTTTCTTTGCAGGCTATGTTGCAGTTGCAGGCCTGACGTTGCCCGCTGCTCGTGTAGGGGACTTCCAGGGACGGCTCTGCAGCGCCGCTGGAATCTTGGGGAGGGATGCCCCGGAGGCCAATAAAATCGCTGTCGAAATTTCGCTCAAGCCACGCGAAACGAAACTCATGTTCGATTCCCTCCCGTATCGATCTGGATGAGGTCGTGCCGACGTGCCATTGTCCACGCCTCGCTGGGGAGGTCGGGGTTGGGTCCCGCGCCATGCTGGTGGTCGCAGTGGGCCCCTGTCACAATCGCCCGTGATTGCGAACAAGGGGGTCGGGGCGCTTGCCGAGAGAAAAGATGACCTGCAGTCTGGTGATGGTGAACGATGACTGACCGCGAGCGGCTGTGCTCGTCGGCGTTTATTTGGTGCGGATGATCAATGTTGCCTGGCGGGCCATCGAAGGTTAGGCCGGGGGTGCCACAAGTTTGTCACATCTCCTACCAAGGCGTGGCATCTCGTTAGCTCACACGCAAAGGTACCTTGTTTTAGACACCTGAAACAACGTGCCGATCTTACGATGACGACGTCCAGCCGGCACGTGCAGCGGATGTTTCCGGCGTCGGTGCGATCGCCCTGTCGATATGCGGCGGCAAGGGTCCGCCGACGTCCCGTGTGGAAGGTTATGACGCGATGGACTGTCGTGTCGGCAAGACAAACATTATTACGCAGTTTGAAATCACTGAAATTCTACAATTACAGAGATGTGATTTCTGCGCCAAACTGTGCCAAAGTACTTACCCTGGTACATATCTTGCTACATTTAGGCTAAATATGATGAACTTGCGCCAAAACAAAGTTTCACTTTATTAGTGCCCGGGTGTTTCCACGTCAGATTAGGCAGTTGTGGTCCGGCTTATATATATATTTTATATATATTTACGTAAAAATATATGTTAAAGCGTGATCTTGGGAGGAGCATTCAGGTATGTATACGAACGCCGTAGCCAATTTTCTTCCGGAGAAATCTTCCCGAAGCTCGAGGCGCAGAGATTGCCAAGGTTCCGCTATGGTACTTCGCACAGCCGTCAATTTAACTCAAGCATGCACGTATTCACATTTTTTTCTACTTTTAGAGCGCAGCTCTTAGACGACAGTTTCCGGGTTGAGCGGCGTCGGCGTAACTGCGTTAAATTTGGCGGGGAAATTCAGTTCCTCCGCTAGATTTAGCGGGAGAATTGACGCCACGTGACCTCAACACCAATTCAGTTCCCTGCTACGTGGTGTCAACACCAATTAATCCCCCGCTAAATTTAATGGGGGAATTCAGCTTTTCCGCTAGATTTAATCGAAAAAGGTAAACGACGAAGAAAAGGAGAGAAGACGAGATGAGTTAAAGGGCAAACTCCGGCCAAAACTGAATGAAATAAATTACTGGTATCGCTGTAGTGACACAAAATACGACCCCAGCCAAAATATTACGTCCGGGGGACGCCGCATTCTCAACTAATGCCGATAATAAAAATGCGACCCGCCGCGAGCCGCTGCTCCTTAGCGGGCGGCCAGCGGGTTGCCGATCGCTAAAGCAACATTGGGCCGTGACGTCAGTATCGTTCTCTTTTTTCCTCCGGTCCGGGCGTTGCGCGGAGTGCGCTTCTTTGAGCCGCTACCACCGCTACTTCGGCTTGTGATTGGCGTGTTTAGCCGTTGCTTTTATCTGTAGCCCGTGTAGCTTCGGTATAGCCTTTTGTTTATTTGCTTGTGAGGACTCCAAGACTCGTTTTAGCGAGCAACTCGGTGCGCCCAAGACTGCCCAGCTGTTCCTCGAAAGATGCCGAGTACAACTTGTAGCGCTGTGGGCTGCTCAAACAACCCGCTGCGCAACCCGGAGGTGCTTTTTCACAAGTTTCCAACGGACCGGAAATTGGAGAAGGTGTGGGTGAACGCTGTTCGACGAGTGGACTTTGGACTTCGGCTTTTACGCGCCCGAGGAAAAAGAACGAAAAACAGACGTGTACAGCCCAGCACACGTGTGTTCGGGCGCCGCGGCCCACGCCGGAGAGCCTCAAAGCTTCGTGTCTGGGACTGACCCGCAGCGCGAAAGCGAGAGGGCCCCAGTACTGTACGTCACTGGCAGCGCGGCGTAGAGCAACGCCGCTCCATCCACGGAGCCCCGATGACAATTTAGGCCTAGCGACGAGTACGGAAGACCGCACGCACGGCGACAGCCGCCGAGTACGGCACCGAACGAGTTCACTCGTTTTCCAGTCGCTAGCTTTTGGGTATACAAGCGACGAGTACGGCATAGCGCACGCACGGCGGCGGCCGCCGAGTACGGCACCGAACGAGTTCACGGGTTTTCCAGTCGCTAGCTTTTGGGTATACGCACTAACTCTTGCTACATATGCTGGATAACTACCACGTATACAGAATTAAAACAAAATCAGCTTACCTCCTATCTTTAGACGGCTAGCGCAACAGAGGTAGGTGCCGCTCGGCCTGCGTACTCGTTGAACGAGAACGATCCTGACGTCACGTTCACATAGCGGCTGATTTCCAGTGTTGCCGGGGCCTCGAGCGGCTAGTTTCGGTTTTGTTGGCCGCGCCCCAAACAAAACTTTGAGGCGTCGATATCTTTAAAACTACGCACAATAACGAGAAAAAAATTACACCTTGCAATTCAGGGACGCTGACTGCGCTAAAAACAGTCATAATCCCAAAATCGAAAGTATGGGCCGGAGTTGCCCTTTAAGTCGGCGCTCCAATCAATGCTGTGAAGGTGGTTGGTCAGCGAAGCTGTCGTATCACCTGCAACGATTGCCCACTCCCCACGAAAGAAAAGTAAGTGCACTGTACCAAAACTTTTTATTTACCGGGTGTTTCACGTAAGGGTGCCGAAAAGTCTTAAAATTAGTGTATATTGAGGTAAAAGGATAAGTTTTTCCGGAATCGTATTACTCGTGGTGGCGGGCGTCAGAAGATGCGCGATACTTATTAGTTTGATAATTAAAATTATTAATTAACTTTTTATTTAGCGAAAACAGACACATGGTTCCAATTAGAAACTTGCTGAGCGTCATCAAAAACCCCTAAATCAGTCATTTTCACGAAGACTTTGCGCGCATGGGAAGCGTAGTAGTGCACTAAAGTTACCACTTGTGGAGCAGGTACAAGGCTGACGGTTGCGGGAAATCTGGTTAGGAACACGCGCGTCAAAAAATAAAATTTACGCAAAAAAAAAATTAGGGCAATATTGACGGCGAGAGATTTATTTGAAATTCTGCGCGCAAAGTCTATGACATCACGGAATGATCATTCGCTTTTTCGACCTCAGAGAGATGGTCATTCGCCCTTTCCAGCTCAACGTGAAGACGAAGCCGATCCACATCTCCTGCATGCGCCCGAAAAGCCGAGAGAGAAAACAAGTGGAAAGGACAAGTGAACTACCGAATAAATCGCGTCTCGCGCCGTTAATATTGCCCTAATTTTTTTTTTCGCGTAAAATAATATTTTTGACACGTGTGACCCTACTGGACTGTTTAAAATATTTTCCTTTTAGGGGCCGTTTCTGAGAGCCCCAGCCTTGTACCTGCTCCACGAGTGGTAACTTTTGCGCTCTACTACGCTTCTTACGGGCTCAAAGACTTTCTGAAAATTACTGATTTAGTAGTTTTCGATGACGCTCAGCAAGTTTCTAATTGGAACCATATGTCTATTTTCACTAATTAAAAATTATTATAATTTTTAATCAGTAAGTATCGCGCATTTTCTTATATCCGCTACCTCAAGTAATGCGGTCACGAGAAAATAATCCTTTTACATCGAATACACCCATTTTAGGAATTGTTTTTGTCATCCTTACGTGAAACACCCTGTATGAAAATGCTAGTGACGTCACTTCGCAGCGGCCGCTTGCGCAACAGTAATCTTTACCGCGAAACGTGTGGGTAAACGCTACGTGTTTCGCATTGCTATTAGGAGCGCCATACCATCAATTATGTGATTCGGATGATTGTTTTGTGCTTGTTCTTCATTGAAATGAATGCTGTGTTGTATGCGTGATATGCACTTTTCGCTTCAATCGCTGAAAGCTTTTCTTTTTTCCGTGAGGACGCCGACACGAAGAAATACGACCAACGAGTCATACAGCTTCGCTGTAATAAAAGAAATGGAGGATTACTGTTAACAAATGACAAATATAATTGTCAATTTAACATTCCCAAACAAAGGTAAAGTCCATCAGGAATAAACAAGTATTCCCTAGAAAGACATCGAAAAAATTAAAGACGTTTACAATCCCCTGCAACGCCGAATTAGAGCGCAGCTCTTGAGGAGGAGGAGGAGGGGAAGGTACGGAAAGAAGGGTATGCCCCTCCTCTCCTGCTCGCCCCCATTTAGGGAAAATTTCCCGCTAAATTTAGCCGGGAATTGTTTGCGCTAAATTTAGCGGGAAATCTTGCGCTAAATTTAGCGGAGAATATTCCTGCGAAATTTAGCGGGAAAAATTTTCCGCTAAATATAGCGGGGAAATTTTCCCGCTAGTTTTAGCAGAAAAATTTCTTACTAAATTTACCGGAAGACGTTTTCCGCTAAATTAAGCGGGGAAAGTTTTCCGCAAAATTCAGCGGGAAAATTTACCCATAATGCAACGCGTGGTGACGTCACTGGTGACCCTCGTGACGTCAGTGTGACGTCATCATTGGAAACGTCCCATAATGCACCGCGCGGTTACGCCGACGCCGCTCAAGCCGGAAACGGGCGCCTAAGAGCTGCGCTCTCAAAAGCGCGCGCTCTCGTAAAGTGGTCACGCCGCGCAGAGCTCGGCCGTGCAGCCTCTCCGGAGTTTGCCCGTGCGGGCTCTGCGCCGCTCCCTTTTACCGGCAGCCGTACCGCTGCATGCGCTGCGTCGCCATGGAGAGGGCTTCTCTGGTGGCGTTCCTTGAAACTACGCCGCGCGAGAGCCAATGGGAGCCTCGTTCCTTGAAGCCATGACGCGCGCCAGTCAATGGGATCTCATCCATCAGATGTCTGCTACAGACGACAGGCTTCGCTCCATTGGGACAGGGGAAGGCACTATTTCAACCCTGAGAAATGACCAGGCTCGACCTAAAATGGGCCGTAAAAATCGGGGACGGACGAGGCTTCGCTCCATTGAAGCCGCGCCAAACGGCATCGGTTTGGCGCGGCTTCAAAAGCTGATGACGTCGATTGCTCCATGGGACAGTTAATGCTTTCGCATTAATAACCAGGCTCGATCTAAATTTGGCCGTACAAATCGGCGCCTGCACGTAGCAATTTAATCTTTTCGTCAAAGGTGTATTTCACAGGTCGGTTTTATCCTGTAAAATTACAAAGCGTAGCTCCCTTTTTGTGAAAAATAAGGCCAACATATTTGCCAGAGTCAACGGCGGACGGTGACGCAGACGACCCAGTCGAGTGGCGGGGCACGCTTGGCGCACGTATTGATAGATGGCGTTGGGAGCAGCGTCGGAAAGTGAAGGTCCGACCAGCGAAAGAAATCAGACGACACGCAGACGAAATCCGTCGGCAGCAAGAGCGCCGCCGTTATGCAACCGCGTTTTTTTGTTTTTACTTCAAGTTTAGTTTGAATTTATGTTTAAACCAAAAGTACTTAACATAAAAGATTGTGTTCATTTGAATAAACCACGGTCGTCGCGAACAGTCTCGATAAGGGGGTAGCGCCGTCTATCAATACGTGCGCCAAACGCACCCGGCCACTCGACTCGGACGTCTGCGTCGCCATCCGCCGTTGACCCTGGCAATTTTTTGGCTCTCTCTTTTTACAGAAAGGGAGCTACGCTTTGCAATTTCAAAGGATAAACCCGACCTGTAAAATAACCTTTGGCGAAAAGTGTAAATTGCTACGCGTAGGCGCCGATTTTTACGGCCCCTTTTAGGTCGAACCTGGTTATTTCAGTAACCCTATATAGTTACTCGTTTCAGGGCTGAAATGGTGCCTATTGTCAGAACAACGCGGAGGGTATACTCTCAATTTAGCAGTTCACTCCCAGGACTGAACCGGGACTGAACCGAAAGCCTTGAACCCGAATCCGAACCGAACCGATAAAAATTTCGGTTCGACACTGTGGCCTGGAGAACCTGGAGAAGGAGAAAAACGTCTCGTTCTGCTCGGTCCTCCCTTCTTCTCGTGTCCGCTTGGGGCGCGTCAGTAGAAGGGAGGAAAACGCGCCGTTGCGACCTTTTTCCTTCTTCTTTTTCTTCTTAGAGTTTATGACGTAGGTGTCGCCCATCTATGCAATCGTGGTGCACGTGAACTAGCCATTCCCATGTATCAGCCGTACAGCGGAGATTGGGGCAGACCAGAGTCCACTAAATAAGCTACGCTTTAGGGTAACGACACTTACCCATCTTGGGGCTTACAATAATGGTTGCCAGTTATCTGAAGCTTTATCTGAAATTACAGGAAACGCTTTTCCGTCCTCCACAGATGTTTAAACAGTTCGTTACAGAGAAAATCAATATTACATGGACTTCCTAACACCGAATCGAATGCTGAGGAAGTCGCACTTTCGAATCGTGATGATCGGCAATTGCGTCTGCTTGGTACTAATGCACAAAGATGGCGGCGCCCACAAGGGGAGCAGAGTGCCGATACTCTAAGCGTAGCTCATTTAGTGACTCTAGGGAAGACTAACTCTCCTCTGTCATTCGTACAACGAACTTACTTCATACGGGCGACGATTCCTGGTCGCCTTGAAGAGGCCGATGATAACTTCATAGAAGATAAAAAGGTTGCTGAAGCATTGTCGCCATTTGGAACCGTGCGGAGCGTTTGCGAGAGAAAAGTGGCGCGTGCCAGGGGTGGAAAACATGGAAACGCTGAACAGAGAGGTCTGCCTGACCCTTCATGACACGGCGACATCGGAAGATACTCCCCATCTCTCAGAGTTGCCGGTGTACAGTCCCCTCTGGTCATGTCCGGACGACCACCCTTGTGTCTGAGATGCAAGAAAGTTGGTCACATACGTAGGCAGTGTCGCACCCCAAAGTGTGCGCGTTGCCACAGATTCAGACACGAAAGAGACGAGTGCTACTCCAGCTATACAGCCGTGCTGCGGGCTCTGGCACAGAACCTGATGCCAACCAGGAGTTCATGGACATATCCGAAGTCGTAGACGCCACTGGAGAGGTTCTCCAAACTCAGCCGTGGCTGCAATTTCCAATAAGAACGAAGATCCAGCTGTCAAGGAAGTTTCGGAGACACCACAAACCAACTCGGTGACGAAGAACGAAGGGAGACTCACAGGAAAGCAAGGACGAAGACACCCCACGACCACAGGTGTTAACTCAGCAGCCTGCAGATCTTACTGAGAAGCCGACGACGTCAGAAGGCAACGACGACCTACCAGACTCACTGGATA
Organism: Ixodes ricinus; assembly: GCA_037355805.1. Classification (NCBI taxonomy): domain Eukaryota; kingdom Metazoa; phylum Arthropoda; class Arachnida; order Ixodida; family Ixodidae; genus Ixodes; species Ixodes ricinus. The sequence goes on from JAZHYW010021399.1 coordinate 123,538, forward strand.
CGACCAAAAGCAGTTCCATGGACACTAACGACTACCAAACGAAAACGAGATGTGCCATCTGACACCACCACCGCGAGTCAAGCGGAAACCTACCTTGCACACTAGCTGCTAGTGTTTGAACCCATACCCATAGCACCATCTCCTCTCCTCTCTCCTCATCCCCGTCCCCCTTTCTCTCTTCCTTCTATTTGATGGCCCTCGTTTTGCGACACTAAATGTCAGAGGCTTTAATTCTAGGAAAAAAACAATATCAGCTGAAACGCATCCAACGAGCACAGATAAATTCTGAAGCGCACCTTTTGCGCACGGCGCTCCAGTGGTGACATCACGCTCCCGCACTTGAGCGTGAGCGTGAGGGTGAGTGGCGCGTGCTTGATGACGTACTTTTATGGCCATCTTTCGGGCACAACGACGCCGCTTTTTCGCCTAATGGGACTAGTAAGGTCGTCCTAGAGGTCTAGGACGACACTCTAGGACGACCTCAAGGACGACGCCAAGGACAGCGTCGTCCTTGAGCATGCGATTGAGCGGCGCGTGCCGCTCAATCGTATTTTGATGGCCACATACGCCGCTTTTTCGCTCAATGGGACAAGTAAAGATTTCGCCTTAATAAATAAATAAAAATCTTGCCCTTTTTTTAATGTTTTGGCGTATTTCGGTAGAGAGGCCTGTTTGGTCCCCGTGACAAGTATGTGTGCCCCTTATGGACTCTTGAAACTTTCAGTGCGGAACGGCGTCCTTGCGGCAGGGAGGAAGAAAGTTGAACCATGTTCAACTTGCCAACGCCCTTATACGATGTGCCGCGGCAGACCAATCAGAAACCGAGAAAAGAAAGGGAGGGTCACGTGCTTTTAGCGGCGACGCGCATCCGATTGCCGGATCTTGCTTTTGCTCGTTGGGAAGCACCACGGCTCAAGCTGGACAGAAGTGGCGGAGCCGCAGTATGATCGCTCCAAATGCGCATGAGCGCTGTTGCTGGGGGCCACCATGTTTGCCTGGGATTTTCTCGAGCGACGCGCCATCTTGGTGGCTCATGACTGCGGTCGAACGCGTCGCAGCTCGTTTGCGCAAATACCCTCCGTAATGGTCTGCCCGCCGCAACTGAACGCAGTACGCTCGAACACAAACCATGCCCTTGGTGCAAGGGCGCCTCGAGGTCTGGTCGAAGGGCCTTGCGTTCGAGGAGGATTGCTGTGGCTTTCGCGACGGCAACACCGTGGAAGGTGTTCGGTGCAGGCAGCTCACGTGCCGCCCTTCAGGCCGTCCAAGCGGCCGTGGAGAATCGAACGAAGGGCGTCACGACGATCGCACGCTCCGTCGCATCGGTGGACGCGCACACCGTGTCGTTCCGCCGAGGAACTTGCTCCGGGAAATTGGCCAAAGGGCCCCAAGGTCAAGGGGGTCGATTGACGTCCGCGATCACGTCAAAGCGCCGGTCCCGCCCAGGGCGCGGAGGGGCGCCGGACGTCCTGCGCATACTGCGCCCCACTTGTTGTTGGCTCGACTCGCTCGGAGTGCTCTGGCCGTCTCCCCTATTGACTGAACTGAAAACGAGCATCTTTCACGTCATCGCTCTAATTACTTTCTTTTTGAGTGCAATCGTTTCACGATAGACCCTTTTCCAAAATGATGGAGCAACATTCGCGGTCGCATTCTTTGGGCACGATATACTCACCGAACGCTGACACTCGTTCTCGATGCGTGCCGAGTTCATGCCAAGGCAATACTCTGCGTCTAATACATGCCCTGCTTCCCCCCGGAAAGAAAAGTCTTCGCCGAACGTGGCAAAGGCAGTGGTAGACTAATGCCACGTGTGTGTGGGTGTACACACAACCGCCATCTGCGGTTGCAGTACCCAATTCACACGGTGCGATTTTGCTCGCGAATTCGCAGCTGGGACGTCGGGCACCGCAGCTTCCCCTAGGCTTTTGGGACGTCGCAACTGCGAAATCGCGAGTAAAGTCGCACTGTGTAGACGGTGCGTGCGGAAAACCGAACAATTGGAACGCGGCAGCGTTCAGTAGATGTCAGTTGCCAATACTAGAACGCTGGAAGACTTTTTAGAGGGTGCTCCCATCGTATACCAGAGTTTGTGCGCAGGTAAACGAAGGAAGGAGAAGACGCGTACTGGAACGATCAACCTGGCCCTAGGCTTCTTAAATGATATATGACCCTGGAGTTTCACGCTGCACTCCGTAAGTGTAGCCAGGCTGCCAGAAAGGCGTGGGAGGCGGCCGGCCGTATCCCTACTCCTCGCTAAGTCTAGACAGGTCCTTACGACCGCTGGGCGTCCGTGTTTCAACGGGGCTCTCACGAAGATGAATGGGTGCGATAACCGAGCGCTGACTTTGTTTTCATGTAGTGGTGAGAAGCACTACTTCGTCAACGCGGCGATCGAAATCGAAACCATGCCACTCCTCTGTGTGTCTAGGGTGTGATACACCGTATACACCATGCGGGGATTTTTGAAAGTAGTCGATTGACACAGCGGCGCTTCCGACTGGGCCCTCTTTGTAGCTACGTTACCTCGTGTGTGGTGAGTGACAAATCTGTCTGTGGGCACCCCGAAGGCCTCCTCGTAAACTCCTCAGCTCTGGAGAGTTTATTTTTGCGCCTTTATCGAGGACGTGTTTGGTAACGCAAAAATCTTTGCGCTTTGACTCTTGGACTTTCCTCCTAGCCTGAACTATTTCCCCTGGTCTCAGTTGTCCGGTGCATATCGCCCGACCCCCAGGCGACGCTTGGATCAATCAGACAAGGCCGGTATTCATTTGTGAGCGTCGCGCCACGGCGTGCTTCGCGAAGGCTGTAGTCCTCCCTCCTCGAAGACGAACTCGCGTCCAATCCGTGCTTGCGTCTTTAGCCTCCCGGTCACCGAGAAGGGCCGGGAGGGGCCCGAGGCTCTGAGCTATACGCGCTGGCGCCGTGCCAGAGCCTGTGGAGTCAAAAACAATGTAGCGCGATGAAATGAAATGGGCGTTTTGTGTTGCTGAGTTGAAACTTCCAGTGCGGAACGGCGTCCTTGCAGCAGGGAGGAAGAAAGTTGAACTCATGTTCAACTTGCCAACGTCCTTATACGGAGTGCCACGGCAGACCAATCGGAAACCGAGAAAGAAAGGCAGGGTCACGCGCTCCTAGCGGCGACGCGCGTCCGATTGCCGGATCTGCTTTTGCTGATCCCTGCCATTTCACCTGCCGCTGCATCAGTGTTTCAGCTCCCGAGTTCACCTCTGAGGAGAGGCACAACGGTGCCGCTCCTCCAAAGGTGAACTCAGGAGCTGCACAACGGTGCCGGCGAGAGTGACTGCACTATACGCTCCAAGTGCCGAGGGTCACGTGTAGGGATGCAAATTTCCATATATTAGCACACACAGACACACACACAGACACACACAGACACACACACACACACACACACACACACACGCACACACACACACACACGCACGCACGCACGCACGCACGCACGCACGTCATATTCTGGGAGCATCTTGAAAATTTGTTTCAGCAAGCGTTAGTCGGCAATCTTTTTAAAGATGCCGAAATGAGATCAACAACAGCTATAGTTTTTCGCCAGTTTTTCGCGATAGTACTATTAACTTATATTATTTTGCAATGTTTATAAGAGCTTTCTCAACCTTAGTCAGATTTTTACTACGTTGTCTGACATTAGCAATACACTTTTCATCACACTCTAATTTAAATTGGGCTTACTTCAAGGGTTAGCTTGCAGCCATGGTTCGTTAATTATCTCGTTATATTACCCCAATGTATAAACAAACCACCGAGGGGGCAGAAGCTGGCAAAATAACGTGAAGAGGGGAGCTACTGGTAAACCTCAGAACGGCGTGCCGTTCTGGGGTTTACCATTAGCTTTATCAGGGCATTCTGAAGAAGGACGCTTCTTCAGGGTGCCCTGAAGAAGCCTCTCAGTGAAACGTCGGCACATACCCAAAGGTATGTGCAAGGTGCGGCCGTAAGGACCAGCACATTTGGCACGCCTTGCAAAATTCCAATTCAAAACGTACATACCTGAAATTGGGCACACGAACGAACAGTTCCACGAGACATCTAATTTTTTTAGAGCTTAACTCGGAGTTAGTAAAATATTAAAAAATAATGCAAAATCGTAGGCCGCGTATTCCTGTGTCCTATCCATCCTGTTTATCGCTGGTTTATGAGCTCGCTTATGGGTGGCTTGCTGAACGCAAAAAACTCCAAGAACCAATAGTAGAGGCTGGCGATGAGCGTGGTAATCGCGATAATTATTATTGTAAACGATATACGTGAACAATGACAACTTGGGAGCGAGCTTCAAAATCAGTGTGCAGACGACGAACAGAGGGCATATGAAATGCACGACCGCCGTTTTTGCCCATTTGTTTAAAATTTTTACCACCTCTGACTTCAGCTCTAAAAAAAATAGACAAAAAACTTCTTGCAAAACTGCGTTCGCGTGCCCAATTTCAGGCATGTATACGTTTGGAATTTGAATTTTGCGAGGCGTACCAAATGTGTTTGTCCTCACGGCCGCACCCTGTACTACATGTGGTGGTGCAGTAGTAGCGGTGGTTCGGTTGCGTATGTGGCATGGTTTTCGTTGACTAAGGCGTGACAGTGCATCAACCGGGATATATGATATAGGTGACATAAAAAATTGGCTTCTTCACATGCACGAACACACTACTACACGAACAAATCTCAAGCAGCACTAAAAGTTATCACTGCAAAGTTTTAGTACTGCTGCACAATTCATTCGGAACAGAAGAACAATGCTCATTTGGTGCATGCTTTTTGGGGCAAAGCGAACAGTTCGACGACCGCAAGTGCTTGTTTTTCCTCCCATGTTCTCGTTGTGGTTAATGCCCATTTTACCTTATCTGGCAGAAATTTGCTTATTAGGCTCGTTAATCATTAAAATAATTTGGTCTCGCTTTCATCTTTCTTTTTCCTTCGCTTTTTATGTAAAAGGAAAAAAGAAATGAACGACGTTTACAATTCTCTGTATAGCCGAGTTAGAGCGCAGGTCTTGAGGAGGAGGAGGGAAGGGGGCACGGACGGGAGGGAAGCGTATCGAGGGAAATTTACCCGTTTTACGGTTTTTTTTAAAGGAATTTTACGGAAATTCCCCCGCTAAATTTGGCGGGTAAAATTCGCCGCTAAATGTAGCGGAAAAAATTGCCCGCTAAAATTGGCGGAAAATTTTTCCCGCTAAATTTGGCGGGAAAATGTCACCGCTAATTTTGGCGGGAAAATTTTGCCGCTAAATTTAGCGGAAAAAATTGCCCGCTAAATTTGGCGAAAAATCTCTCCGTTAAACTTAGCGAAAAAATTTCCCGCCAAATTTAGGTGCCGTGTGACGTCACGAGGGTGACGTAGCCCTCGTGACGTCACACGTGACCCTCGTGACGTCACGTGTGACGTCATTATGGGAAACGTCCCATAATGCAACGCGCGGTTACGCCGACGGCGACGGCGACGCCGCTTAAGCTCAAGCTCGTTATTTGTATGTTTGTATTTGCTTGTGTTCGGCTAGTAAGCAGGGAACGCAGTGGCGCTATTTTCCCAGGGTCCAGTGACTTTAGTCGGTGACTCCAGTTGAATACATCCGGCCTCTATATATTTTTAATAAACACCACAAAAGTGGAATTTTTTGCACGCAACGAAAAGCGGCATAAGAAAAAAAAAAAAACAATTTTCAGCTTTACCATTTTGCTGAAGTAGGAAGGCCAGCGAATTAAGCTGTACTATGGTGGGAATGAAGTAATGGCCGGCAGCCAGTCGGCAAGCCGGAGTGGAAAGGCTGGAAAGGTGGCCGCCATCTATGAGCGACGGTGGCAACCAGACAACCGGCAAGCCGGTTGTCTGCTTGCCGCAGTCGTTTATAGATGGCGGTAGCTGTCCAGAGTTTTGTGTCGACATTTGTTTGCCCGCGGACACGATACTGGAACTAGCCCTTAACAACTCGGCTGTAAATCTTTTTTTTTTGACAAGGGTATGGCGTGAGCGGTGTGGCATTTGAACCCGAGACTAAAGCGCTAGCGCGCCCCGGCATGGCAGGCTTTTGTTTCAGTTTCTAGTCAGCCGGCCCTGTCATCTGCAGCAAGCAACACAGCAAGTATTATTATCGCAAACGAGCGCATTTTCACTGTCCACCCAGCAAACATATATACTACTCCCCGCGTGTCAAGACGCTTTGCAGCAGCTTTGCATGGGCGCCGCCATAACCGACCTTCAGTTCTTGTTCGCTCTTATTGCGTTCACTCCCTTCATCATTACCACAACAGGCCAGGTTATTGCCATGGTGTCCTTCTCCCCGCATTGGCCCTTGTGGAGGCTCGTGAATGCCCGCTTCAGTGGCTCGGGATCTCGGTAAGACAAGTGAAGATCGGCAATGGCGGCTGTAATCTAGCGCGTGTAAACCGTCTATACAGGGGGTCCATCTCGGACCATGGGGGCGTTACCAATTTAATGGGGGACGCCTGCTGCGGAGATTAGGCGCAAGAGCGCACGCTCTGCCCTTTTGCGTGGAGGTGAGGGAAGCAGGCGGAAAGGCGCAGACGGAAAGACGATTAACGCCAAATACTTCAAAGCGGAAAGTTTCTCAAATACATCCTTAACTGGTCACATTATCGCATTAAATTTTTTTGTCTCAACTCCGAGTCCGCAAAAAAAGGAAAAAACTTGCAAAAGTGTCTTGTGCCATAGTCAGTTCATTTCTTTATCTAATCGGAGTCGAGAGTCGCAATTTTATTGCGCGAATGTGACCAGTAAAACAACGTATTCGAGGATAGTCCTACTTCAGGTATCAGGTCGCTGATGTTTGCGGGCCATTTAGTGCGGATTATACGTTTTATTTTGGGACACCCAGTAGATAAAAATGAACAGTTTCATTTAAACGCTACGATGCTTTATTCCGCAACCAACTCAACCTTTGGCACTCGACAATAACATAGTTCGAGTGCTAATTTCTCTAAATGAGGACATTAAAAAAAAAGGCTCCCTTTTTATTGTTACAATGCAATTAAATGCAAAGGTGCAAGCGAGCTGGACAAGAGCTGGCGGTCGCGCACCAGTCACCTAGCTGTGTTTGGAGATTTGTGTTTGTCCTTTGTCCCTCTTGTTCCCCTTCTCCAGGGATTATTTTCGCCTATTTTATTGGTCGACATGCAGTCATATAAAGGACAAAAAAAGTTAAACATTAAACGAGCCATTTTCATAAATTAGCACGCATCACTGAGGACCAATGCAATGCCAAGACTTGGCACTCATTTACACTTTTATTCAAATGTTAACTGGTGTAAACTGTGGGAGCCCCTGGCGATCCCTTTCCCCGATCCTGCCTTAGGGCCGCGTGCGCGACGTCAGAAGCTTCCGACGGACGGGAGCGTACCTTATTGTGGCCAGGAGAGGCAGCCATCTTGGTTGTCTACTGTCGCCACTCCTCCGCCCATAGCACATAGCACAGAGTCCCCGCCATCGGAACATCGGCGATCAAGTCCTTCTTACAATCGCCCGAGCAGAGCGGCTCGAGCGGCGCGCATGCGTGCTCCAATCTCAGGCGTGGCGAGACTTCCAAACCGCCAGGGGATAAATTGGCGCAGTAGGCGCGCACCTCGTATTGCCGAACGAGCAGTTGGACACTCTGTAAAGCGGGCTCTCTACCACCTATTTTTTTTTTTCAGTCTCTTTTGACAAATGGAACGGCTTGCGCGCCAAAGTCTCGGAGGCCAGGGTTTGGGCTTGGTCTCTTTGCTCTAGAAAAAAAAAAGACTACGCGGTTTTGATGTAAACAATTAATTATGTTGTATACAGACACCCTAATCAATCGCCCCGCATGAAAAAAAAAGTTCGTTTCTAGCATGTCGGTGGACCTTTAAACGACATATTTGCAAGGAGCCAAAGCTTGACCGCGAGTGCAAAACGTTGTGGTTTCTCATTCGATGCCTGCAATGAAGGATCTATTGGTCCCGGACCGCGGGCACGTGGCCAGGACGATCTAGAATAAGAGACGAGTCTTGCGCGTAGATTCCCCCAAACACGCTGATGCTCGACGAGAGTCTTGGCGTCGCCGCCTGCTAACGTCCTCGATGTGAGACGCTGCAACACGCGCTGTCCACGACGCAAGCGGAGAAAGGGGCTGCCTGGACACTATAGTAATGATCTTCACATGGAGCAGCCAAGTCTTCTCTCGTTCGATGAAATATATCCCGTGGGCGTCGACGGTTCTTTGGTCTGCATTGCGACGACGACTGCCCAGTCAAGCAGCGAACCACCTTGTGATGCTATCCGTCCCGGAAGGCGGTAGGAATAGGGATCGCGTACCATATGTAGACACGGAGTCACGCAAAAACGTCTGAGGCGGAGCCTCTCCAGCATTGACCCATTAATTCCATAGAGTTAATATAATAATCAAGAGGGTCCCATGCATATGGGCCGCTTGGGAACCGCGGGGCATAGACACGGACATCGGCGGTCCCAGTTGGCGGTCCTGACGCCTGAACAGTTACAAAGAAGCAGCAAAAGATCACCTGTAAGGTGTGGGCCTCGTTATTTCCTGGGTTACTTTGCAGGAAAACACCGTAATCGCGCGTTGTACGAAACTAAATAGATTTGACAATTGCTGGAGCAACTTCAGCTCGTCGCGGCAAAACAAACACGCCTAACGTTTCGTCTGTTTTCTTCTCTTTTCTGTCGCTCTCTTTCTCGTTCTTTCTCTCGGGATTGCCGATGTGAGCGCCCAAGATTTGCCCGCGTTCTGGTCCCGTCTTTACCTTCCCTGGCGCACTGTTCACGCTGAAAGTGGAGCCGCCAAGCGCGCTCCACCGCAACAAGATTGCGCCGCCAAGAGAGTTCTCAATATTTCAACACAAAATGAGTTCTGGGTATTCCAGTAGCTAAGCGAACAAATAATCCACTATGCCACCGTCGCGAGGATATGTCCTTTTGAAAAGGAAAGCTCCGAACGACCAACCATGGGCGGACTGATGTGTGGCATCCGTGGGGGATCCCTTCGAACACTAGCTCTGTTTGTTTCGACGACCCTCTTCAAGACCGCACCAAGCGACGTTGGCCTTGGCCATTTCTTGGAAGCGTGTTATTTGTTCTTCGACGCGTGTGATTGGCGGCTGAACGCAGCACTCTTTTTCGATACGAGCCGAGTGGAACGCTGACTCAACCCTCGTATCGTGTGCCCGAACCATGGCCGGACGATTGGCGCAGCAGCTACGTGATGGCTTCTGCCCTGTCGTTAAGCGGCGCAGCCCTTTCCACTCATCGTAATTATTAGATGGCACGACATCCTATAAATCCTCGTGTGAGCTTTCGTGCGCTAATTGAGATCGTGCATTTTATGGCGCGAGATTAAACACTGCGACGGACCAGCGCCATCTTGGCCGGACGCAAATAACCGTACCGGAAACGGCTGGAAAACGGCCAATTTCTGGCACCCTCGATTCGAGCGGCCTAAATGAGCAACGAAGATCCGGCCGCGTTGACAGCGCCCTCAGAGGCAAAGAGCAAAAAGCTTCGTCAACACGACTGTTAGATGGCCTTAGAGCGCACCCCCCGTCGGACGAGTAATCGAAAAGGCCGACGTTTGCGGAGGGCACGAGGCACAAGGCTCGTGACCGTGGCCGCGCGCAGCCAAGCGCTCAGGGCGTCCGTGACACCGCTCGACGTCCGAAGCGCTGGGCTGCGGCCAACGGCCGCCGCGCACGAAAGGCGCAAAGCGGGCAACGCCGTTCGCGGCGCCCAAAGGAATGCCACATGTACTACAACCAGTTGTAGAGTAGATGGCACACGAGACCTCTAGGCGACGGCCTGCGGGCGAGGGCAGGCGAGCAACTGCACTGCGCTCCTTTCAGTGTCACACGTGGTAAATGCCGCGGGGGCGAAGACAGGGGGCTCTAATGTGGACACTCGGCGAAAATGGGAATTCGATCGCCGTGGTAGGCCGGAGCCAAGGTCGAGCGCAGAACCGGCTAATCACGGTCGCCGAATTCCACGTCAACTTTTTCGCCAAGACTAGAGTCCCAGGACTTCGCGCGCGGCCTTCTTGAAGTTTTTGCAAAAGGTTCTACGAGGAGCGCGTCTTTGAGCCGGCCTTGTGCGCGCGGAAGCCAGGGCTGGCGCTCGTGGGAAAACCTGGACCAAGTGTCGTTTTTTCGTTTTCGACCTTTGTGCCGTCCTCTTCGTTTCACTGAACGGGATGCGCGATCGTCCGTCGCCAAAACTCCGGGTGACGTCAACATTGACGTCATCACGTGATCGCTCCCAGCTACACGGGCCACTGTACGTAGTACACTGTAGTACGTACTCTCCGCACCCGGGACTCCATGCTCCGCCCGCCGCCGAGGTCGTCCGTTGTGCCGGCGCACGCGCACGACCATCCCTAGACCGGCAACTCCTCTCCACCTCCGGCGCTCGCTGTTCATGTCGGGGAGAGTATACACGGGCAAATTACTTACAAATGAATTTAATCGAAATTACAAATACTTTCGCTTCAAAAGTAGTTGACAATACAATTACTACTACGTGAAAAGTAATTCATTACAATCAGCAAATTAGCTCGGTGACACTTCGCATGTCAGGTAGGAGGAGCATACACGGGCCCAGAGGCCCCTGGCCGTCGCTATGCCCTTGTTCCTCCTGCTCTTGCCTTGACCTTCGTCTAGTGCTCTAAAAGGTAGTGGTGCCCCGTCTGCAGGTCTATACCCAGATATTTGTAGCGGTCCACCCACAGTACAGAGTTGTCCTGAATGGACAGATTGGCGGTCCCGTTTTCCTCTGTTCCCCCGAAGGCCATCAGCCCAGATTTATGCGAACTGAAGCTGAGCCCCAGGTCCACTCCTATTGCACCACACTCATTCATGAGCCCCTGTAGGCCCTGCAGTGAATGAATTGTGTGGAGGATACGATGATGATGGAATGGTAAAGAGCTATAAGGCCTAGCCGCGGCCTACGCGACAGAAGCCTTCGCTGGGCCGCCATGGGCTGCTGACTTCTAGCAGGCCAGTCTCGAGCACCTGGCGAGGGCTCCCTGCGTGCCCAGATTGCAGACGGCCGCCTTTCCGGTGACGCAGGGAGTCCAGCACCCCCGTGGTGGAGCCCCAGTGGTTGGCGCCGGTGTTGGCCGGGCGGCGGTCTTCGCGAAAGCGGGCCTTGATGTCCCCCAGCTTGCGGTCGAGCTTGAAATCGAGCAGCTTGAGCACCCTGTCGATCGAAGACATCGTCGGTGCCACTGGTCCGGCTGGCTCTTTGACGATGGAAGAGACACAGAAAAACAATTCTAAAGCTATTGCATAGATTTAGTTTCGATCCGAATGAGCATCGTACGGCGTGAGGTCTTGTATTCCTACTGCGTGGTGCACGTTAAAAACCCCAGGCTAGCGGTCGTAAATGCGCTGGCTAAATTTCTCATCTACGGTGGGTAACAATGCCACCATACTCTTGTAGCCTAAACTTTTGCTGGCCAAAAATAGTTTTTTCAGCGATACTCGAAGTTGTGTTCTTGCGCCACACTGGAGCTTGTCATCACTCTGAGCGGAAATTGAAAACTGATGTGTGGTGCAACCGCCTGTGGAGCTGGTTGTGTGGTAACAATATCGACGTATCGAATCGAAGTAAGCTAACATTTATCAGGGGAGCCTCTCAATCAGCGATCAATGTCAGGTTATTATCTCTACCAATTTTTAATGTGATGGTGTAGATTGTGCAATAAACAGTGATCACTTTCCTTCGAAGAGGCGGTCCAACCATGTTTGTATTTTCATTAAGTACTGCTTAAAATTAATACATGGTGTTCATAACCTACAAAGCACGCGTTAGTTTTCCTCTCCTCAAAATGGCAATTGCAAAAAAAAAAGAGTGAAGAAAAATTAACAACGTTGGCCCCCTTAACTTTTTAACCAGAACAAGCGGCCATGTGGTGGCCGCTTGTTCTGGTTAAAGCGGCCATGTGCCACGGATCCCTCCGTGAATTCCAGACATGGTTGGAGTTCGGTTACTCCGGCAGACATTGTGCACGACTCACTACCGAAACGCCTATCGAGGCATCGATTGTCAGCCGCCCAAACCGAGCGTTCACGCAGTCATCGTGCCCGAGGTATAAGCCTCATATCAACATCGTCCCCCCCTGTGAATACGTCAACAATGCGGCCTCTGCGACTACATCGTTTGGTGTTGCGAAGGGAAGACTGAAAGTTGGCTTTTATCTTTGATTACACCGCGATAAAGAAGCTTCTGGGCGTTGCAAGTGAAAGGTCATACTGTAGTGCTAGTAAGCCCTACAGAGAAACAATCCAATTTACAGAGTGCGTTATCCGAGATGGCGCCACTCGTTACAAGCACCACTAACTCAGTCGTCTGCGAACCCTTCCGCAATTGAGCATGAGAGGTTCTGTTAATCTCATTTTGCTCGCAAAGGGAGCTATGCCTTAAAATTTCATCAGCTAAAATTCACCACTTCAATGCGCGTTCGGTGAAAGTTTAAGCTTTCTATCCACAGGCGCCGATTTTTCTGCCTCGTTTTAGTTCGCAGAGATTCCTTGTGAACACCCCAAACATGTCAAGCCGTGGACACGCTTTTCCCACGCGCTTACCTGAGTACACCCCGATCTTTGAAACGACATATCTCGCCATGGTTCTGGAATTTACAGAAGTACTACCAATGATTATTGGATATCATAATCTAACTGCCTCTCGATCTGTTTGCGATTAGCTGACTGGAGGTGAGGATCAATCTTACCCCAAGCACTTTCCTGTGCTTGTGCCGACGCACAATCCTGAACTACATCTAGTTTGGGTGCCACATTGGTATTGCTGGAAAGGAAGACTATCTGGCACGAGCTTCATCAAAGAGTTGGGAGAGAGAGAGAAATATTTTATTTTAAAACAACTCTAGTCCGAGTCGTCGCTACCTAATGAGCCCGGCTGGACCCCTGGCTGTGGTGCTGGGTCCGGTTGACGGGTTCCCCTTATGTGCTTGATGTGGGCCACCAGCAATGGCGACAGGGTCGGACGGAGTTCCTGGGGTGGAACGGTCCAGCTCTCCCAGGAATAGGGGATGGCAGGTGGGATGTGAGCTCGGGTAAGAATGTGGGGGTTGAGAAAACGTTTATTGATTCGAAAATCAAAACCGGTGACGTTAGTAAATACCGCTGACGAGTGTACTTGTTGGCACTCTCCCCTACGTTGTGCTGAGGGTGCATTTCCGCCAGCCCCTCTTTCTCGGCGGAAATGATATTCTCCACGCACGATTCCAGGCACTTGATATATTCTTGGTGATTACTGCGAGTCCGGACAGTGCGTATGGTGGCACCGACAGACGTGGCATACCTTTATCTCGCCACACATTTAAGTGCTTTCAGCGCTGGGTACCACTCACCTAGCAAAACGTCTCTTGGCTTTACAACTATATATAGACCTCCGAGCTCCACATTCACAGTGTTGGTTAGGGCTCTTCGGGCTAGCGGGCACAACATTTCCTAAAAAATATAGTAGTATAGATAGGTATTCTCACATTGGTTCTCCGCCATTCCCGGGTCCTTGAATATATGCCAAAAGCTCAAGGACGTCAAAGCCAGTGCGGCAGCAGCGACTCTGAGCTTATGGACTCATCCTGAATACAAGTCGCTCGGTCGATCGCAACTGCTTCCTTCGGACACGTAGAAGCGGTCTGCAAAAGACGGGTTCCGAGAGGGCAGGGCGGAGGCGTTCCAAACGGGCCAGCAAGGACGCCGCTGTCCAAGGGTACATCGACCGTCGCGAGATCGGTCCGTGGGCCCCGTGGGGGCAACGTGACGTCTCCGCCAGCGCCAGCCAATGACGACGCGTCCAGCGAGCGGAACGGACAACGGCTCAAACCGTGCGCGACTCGGAGCGCCACAGTCGTGCCATGGAGGACAGCCGAGGCCGCAGGACCGCAAAACGGGACCAGGCGGTACGTGCCCTCTCCCCACCGCACGGCTTCAGGCCCGCGCGGAATCAGTACGTTTTGAGCGGCGTTGCTGCGTGTCGCCGCCTACGCACGTTGCACGCTCGCCTATCAGCCACGCAGTCTTGGCCAGTCGCTGGACAAACAAACGCCCGTTCTTGCTTCGACACTCGATGCGAAGGGCGCTCTCCACGCGCACACGAGGCGCAAATCTTGACGCTCCCGTTTTAGCGGACATTTTGAGCTCGGGTTTCCTTTCATCCGGCTCCGGTTATGTTTTTTTCCACGATTACTTTCAAATGCTTCATTACGTTCTCTTGTCACATCTGCCTGTAAACTATACTCGCGGAAAACCTTCTGTGGCATTTCACAAGGGACACGTGTGCATGCGCAGCTTCGATGAGCTCTCAGGATGCGCAAGCACAGATGCGCTCGTAGACGCACGTGCATGTTCACGCATTTAAAGCGACTGAAGGATCCTTCACACTGCCTCATGTTCTTACGTTGAGCTACGTTACGTTTGTCACAAAACATTCGTGTCTCGCATGTTGCGTGTCATGCTTTCTCCATGAAGTGGTAGCCTCGCAATATGAAGCAAGATGTCCGGGTGAGTTCAACGTAATATCTCGTAACGCAACTTCCGTAAAGGCCGGTTCAGACACTTGCGCTTGATGCGTTTGACTGCGTTGCGTCGAGAACCGAAAGCATCACCGGCACATCTGTGCTTCGTATGAAGCGTGGAATCCAATTCGAAGCTATCTTCTGTGGCACGCGATATAAGTAGCAGGGCTGTCCTGGTACTCGCTGCCGCAACGCAGTCAAACGCAGTCAAACGCAACTGTGTGAACCGGGCTTAACGACAATGTGGCAGTGTGAATGAGCCTTTCGTCTTTCTGCAGTGATGCCAATGATCTCGCTCGCGCACATAAACGTTGAAGCGCACTGTCGGCTAGCTTCTCGTGTCGCATTCTATGCTTACGGAGAGGATCGAAAGCGGCTCCCTTCTGTTCGAAGCGCACTCGTTGCCTTCCATTGTGCTGGCTCGTCGCCTGATTGTAACAGCAGTAATCTTTAATGACTCGCGAGAGCCAAGGTCACACGGAAAGTGCTGACAGCCCGTGCCATGCGGCCCGCGGTGCCGCGTATGTACTCTGTTCATCCTAAAGGCCGGTTCACACAGCCCCGTTTTCTTACGTTATGTTACGAAACCTTACGTACAAGTCGCCGGGACAAATGTGCCTCATGTTAAGTGTGGCCACCAGTTCAAGGAGATAGCCTGGCACGCGACATTCGAGACACGAATGTTTCGCTGACTTATACGTAACGTAATAAAACGTAAAAAAAACTCGTGCTTGTGTGAACCAGCCTTTAAGCTGAGACTGCAGCCAAAGCTACAAACACGAACTAGCCCGCGCTGCTGGCTTTGAGAAGTGCATTTCTAGCGCGAGTGCTCGGTCTGCGGGAAAGCGTTTCAAAGTAGCGAGCTCGTGTTCTCGTGCTTGCTGCCGCATTTGACTGCAGTCTCAGCTTATGGGTGAGCGGACAATAGTAAAGGTGCATTATGGGATGATATAGTACGCAAGATGCATTGATAAGGACGGCATGCTCTTTTGAACGTCGTGAGAACCGCTGCGCGAGTCTTGGAGGTTCGGTGGCGGTTCAGGCGGCCAGCAAGCCAAGGTGACCTTCGGCGAGCTGTTCGATGAACGTTCTGGAAGCCCTGTGCGGTTTGATGAGACGGTCGCTCACTTCGGTCTCCAGGAAGTTGCCCAATGGAAGCTTAGGCGGCTGCCACTCCCCGATGCACTGACTTCCAGGGCTAGAACGTAACGCCACGGTCACCGGCTTTCTGTCACCATCGTCCCGTCGTCGAGCGTACGCGCTCACGAAATGCCCAAGTATTATCGAGGAAGCTCGCGCTGGAAGCCTGAAGGACCTTTCTCAGCCTCTCACTGAGCGTGCTGTTCAGGCAGCGGACGTGACGCCGTATAGAGGTCCCACGATGGATATGCTTTCGAGGCAAACAACCTGGCTCAGTCGACAGGATCGTGGACGTCGTCGGCAACCCGTCGCAAAGCGCCGACGACGACGTTGCTGAAGAGTACCCGCGGCAGAGTCGTCGCGCCGCTCTACGACGGAGGATGGGCAACGTGCACCAGGTCCCCAGGAGTTCATAGACTGGGCCGGCGCAGCCCTGCTGGTCGCGACCACGGGTATATTTCGCGCCACGGGTGAGGTCGGTCGTGGCCGTCGGAGGACCCGCCCTCGCGAACCGTTCTGCAGAGATCGCGAGAGAGAAGATGCCGCAAGCGGAGCTTGGGAAGACTTCGGGTGTGCCGTGCTCGGCTCGTAGACTGGGGGCGGCGTCGATGTCTCCGGGACTCGTTGCTTCGCGCGAGCATGGTGTCGGAAATGCGCGAGAAGTGCTCGCCAGAGGTGTCCCCGTCGGCCGCGTTGGCTGCGAGGCACAAAAACCGGAAGCCAGAATAGAGCACGAAAAGGTTCACCCAAGGAAGGAGACACTCCTCGGTTCAAAAGGCTGAGAAGATGTCACCGAACACATTGGCCAAAGTGGTCCCGGATGCCACTCGAAACGCGTGAAACATGCGTCGTGGGTGGGGGAACTATAAAGCGAAGGAATTACTGGGCGCGGCAGCCAGCTATAGTGTTCCGGAAGGCCCGCAGAAGCATCCCTGCTTCCCCCCAGGAATCGGGTAGCCACTCTGGGGGGTTCCCTCTCTACGTTGACTTCGGTGCATCCACGTCGGACGCGCTCGAGACCGCACGTCCCCAAAGCACGACCTGTCGCCACCGAAGAACGCTGTCCGAGACGATCTGACCGCCACCAACCAGAGTGGCGAGCTCCGCTGACAGCCGTCTGGCTTTTGGCGACAAAATGTGGCCAACTAGAGACTTTGCTCTCTTTTTTCTTGTCTCATCTGGGCTCCTATGTTGTGCTGCCGCGGCGGATGTATTTACACATCTCTCTCTGCACCTTAACGGGTGAATGACAACCAGCGTGAGAATAGCCCCGCAGTTGAATTTCGCCAGCCGCCTTCCATCGTGAGCGTCGGGAAGAATGACGCGAGTGTCGCCGAAAGATGTTAATGCAATTAATGCCAAGGTGCCGCGAGCTGGACGAGAATAACAATAATAATCCCAGGAGAGAGGGACAAGGGGGACAAAGGACAAACACAAATCTTCAAACGCAGCTGGGTGACTGGTGCGTGGCTGAAAAACATCCGCCCGGTCCTGCAGTATCGAACCAGAGACCTCTCCATTTCCAAAATTATTGTTATTCTTGTCCAGCTCGTGGCATTTTTGCATTAATTGCATTAACATCATAACCTTAAAAATGCAGGTCGTTTCCGCTTGTTGATGTTATACTGGTGGCAGCTGTTGAAACCCGTTTGCTCTACTGACGCCTAACTCGTGGTCAGCTCAATTGGTAAAGCGCTCCACTGGAAATGGAGAGGTCCCTGGTTGGATACCAGAACCAGGCGGATTTTTTTTCAGTCGCGCACCAGTCACCTAGCTGTGTTTGGAGATTTGTGTTGGTCCTTTCTCTCCTTTGTTTCCCTCCTCCGTGGAATATTCTTGTTATTTGCCGAGAGAGTCGGGAACCCTCGTGTGTCCCCGTACACGCCGTCGGTTCTTGCGCACTCGTGAAGGAAAGTCGCTCGGTTTGTCGTGATGCGCAAGGGAGGATTAGACGGGGTTAAAGACTTAACCCAAATTTACAGTGTCTTCTCGCATATTTTGGCAGGACTGCCATGGGAACTAATGGCGTCGTAGAATGCGTGAAGGAGAATATTCGGGCTCAGCTTTATTTAGTAGAGTAAGAATATTTCCTCTATAGACCCTACGGCGCTGTCGAAAGCTGCTGGTGCGAGGCTCCAACTTGTGGTTCCTTTGTGCGTGCTTTCGTGCAAAAGGTGAATCCACGTGACAACAGCTTTGGCAGCGTTGCACACCAAGTATAAAACGGAATGTGTATGCACACGCGAGTCACTGAAATGGGATTCTCACTGCTGGGTGTATACCGCTCGGAAAGAGAACTCACACACTGGAAGAACGCTAGATTTTAGGTTTTAAGGCTAAACATGTAAAGCGTGTTCTTTATAATTTAATTCTGAAATTTGTACGTATGATTAATCTTGTTTCTCTAAATCCTTGTGATGTAGGGTTTGACGTGTCGCGAAAACATAGTGGCTGCAAAACAGGAGTTGTTTAGAGTAGGTATAGTAGATGGGTCATTCTTCTGAAGATTAAACATTTAGGTTTATGAAAAGCTAATTTGGCGACATTGACTTTAGTTTACTCTTTTGTGTTGATCAATAGGTGAATCACTTGTTATTTTCATAGAAAACACAGCCGAGCTCCCATGTGTTTATTTATGTTGTTAACAACAAATATTGTAGACTGTACTCAAAATAAAATGAGCGATAGCTATTTTACGGCTTTATTTTTTGTGCTTATCAGAGTGTATTTTGTTTTTATTTTGCAATACTATTATTTGCGATAACATACATAAAACGTATAAACTCAAATTTTGTATCTAAATTAGAAAATATTCTTGCGGGGGCTGCTTCTTCTGCAAAAGCATCTAAAATGCACCACCCGGTCTGTTTGAAAAGTGATTAAACTGTGAAACTGATTTTAAAGCACATTATTATTTATTTGGGAGCATGTCCACTTTTTGATGAACAGTTTAGTATCTTTACACAAACCGAAAAATATATTGATCGCTCAAAAAGTTTACCGTGAAAACATTTTCCGCGTACCGTTATACGACCGTTATAGGAATGACCGTTATACAACTGACCGTTACTCGACTGACAATTCGACCAAATTAACTTTTTTTGTAAAAGATTATCAGTTTGAATTTAATTAAATTACGGTCAGTGCGCAGACGGCTGGTGCAAGTTTACCATGATGATTTTAACCCGAGACTGGGGCAGAAGGAAGAATTTTTGTTTTAGTGGAAGAAAATGTAACTGGGACATCGCTGGGGATCTCTTCCACTGTAAAAAGAAATATTTACCTTCTTCTGCCCCAGTTTCGGGTTAAAATCATCATGGTCGAATTTAACATTTTTAACACCAGAGCTACGTATGTGTTTTGTCACTGCAAGTTGTTTCTCATTGAAATATTATGAAAAATACCACATAAAAGATCAGTTACACCACTGACACACCAAAAAGGCACGCATTTATTTCTAATTATTCATAAGCTAATAAAATGTTAGATTTTGGCTTAGGGTAATACCCTATTCACGCGATCATAAAGGTCGTTTAGCTAAGGAACCTTTATGGTCAGCGGCGAATTAGTTTGCGGTCTTCCGCGCGTGGTAAATGGTAAAAATGTGTTATTGGGCCCTTCCCAGACGAGCCTGGTGGTTCCACACTGGGGCCCGTTGCTGCGCACAATGTGTTTGCTGAAGAGCGTGCCAATGCATGATGTTGTCGTATCAGCCACAATAAATCCAAACTGGGTTTCGCAAGATAGGTGTAAGGTACAAAGAAATTCATAAGTAATAGAGAGTTTTAGTAGATCGTTCCGATACCTCCGATACCCCCGATAACGATACTATATATGTAGGCGCAAAGGCGGAGGCAGAGTATCGGGTATCGTTATCGCAGCTCATCGGAACGATCTACTGAAACTCTCTAATGTGGGACCTTTAGCAAACCGTTATGGTCACGTTGATTGCCCCCGATGCCCTGTAGCATAAACCCGGCTAATCTCGCTAAAGGATGATCACACAGCTCATAATCATTTGTGATGAGTCATACAAGACTATAGACTGGGGACCTTTCGCGTACTGCACTACCGGAGCCTTTGAAGCATGCTTTTAAGCGCGCGCCCCGCGTTCACGGTATCACCCGGGCGCGCGCTTAAAAGCATGCTTTAACGGTTCCAGTAGTTTGGTACGCGGAACGCGGTAGCGGTTTACTAAAAGCCCCTATTGCCGTGTTCCTTCACTATCGTGAGCCCTTCCTATCAATTATTCCAACAAACCAGCTGCTAAATCAGTTTCCGGCTTCATATTCCCCGAAGCAACGTTTACGGGTGTATACATGCTCTTCCCTACTTTGTCGCCTTGATGGAGCGTGACTCCTCTGCAAGACGTGGCTTACTATGACAAGCGTTAGCAGCTTCGCTCGGCGTCTACTTCACATTTTAGTAAAACGTTACCTATCCGAGCGAACCAATGCCAATATATGCAGAGCGTTGTCACGACCAGGTTCAATAACGCCAGCGGTGCTGCGCAACTCCATAAGTATAGCCATTGATAGCCTTGTTCCGCACATGAGTCAGTGGTTTTCGTCAATTGAGATGGAACGCCAACACTCGTGAACGTAAAACAAGGAGACAGCAAATTGCCGTTGGTTTACTCATGGCATAGGGATCCCCATCTGCTCGATAGATTTCTGTGCATGCCTGGGGAAGCACAGGCCTGTTGCTCATTACGAACTGGAGGCCGCGCAGTAGACCCTCCCCAAACCGTACTCGTCCTCAACAACTTGGCGATTTTAGTTTTGTGTGGCCTTTTCCTTTTCTAGTTTAAAGACTCGTCGCTTTTTGTTTCTTTTCAATACAGCGTTTCACTTTTTAAAAACATATAAGACAAATATAAGTGGGCAAATAGAACTGCACGGTCCACATGTATCAGTCAGCGTTCAACGATCTCATCTTCCATGTAAGACCAGTACCGACAGAAGCGCCGCTGCATTTCTTCGCTGAGGTTAGAGTTGTCATTTTAAATCGCTGTTTTGGTACTGATCGCATTGGAGGCACTGCAGTTGTAGGAGTTCTTCCACAAGTAAAATTAGAAAGAAGGCCGTTTCGTCGCTGGGGCCCTTCATGTTCGTCTCCTTCACTGGCAGATTGGCCAGACGCTGACTGGATGCAAATTGAGCGTCACGTGCGCTGCGTGGTGGTTCTTTCTTAGCTTGGAGTGCAGCGACAACTAGGGGCGCAAGGTCCCACTTTGGGAGGTGCTCATCTTGTTCGGTAGCTCGTGCAGCAAAAGCAGCAAACGAAGCTGTACGCGATCGGGGACTCGCAGTCCTCACTTCGGTCAGCGGAACCGTGAGATTTAGAGCGGATTTGGCCCTAATGACGTCAAGGTATCATGATGCGCGCATTTATCTGGTCCGCGGAACTGGTTCCCTTAATTAGTCCGCCATGTGTATACACCTTAACTGCTGGCGATTGCAGGGCTGCCGTTGGACGAGCCTCATCTGCGTGGGTGTCGTGCTGGCCGCGTACTCGGTGAGTGCAGCGCATAGCACCGCCTAGAGCTCACTAAATGAGCTACTTTTAGAGTATCGGCACTCCGTCGCCCGGTCTGCTAGTGGGCGCCACCATCTTGGTGCTTAGCGCAGAGCAGACAGACGCAACTGTCGATCGTCACAATTAAAAATGCGAATTCCTCAGCTTTAGATATGGTGTTAGGAAATCAGGTGATACTCTATTGTTTTGTTTGTCGCGAACTGTTTTAACGTTTCTTTTGGAAGACGGAAAAGTGTTTTTTTTTGCGATTTCAGATAAAGCTTGAGATAACTGGCAACCATGATTTTAAGCATCAAGATGGCTGAAATGTCGTTACTCTGAAGCGTAGCTTATTTAGTGGCTCTAGCGCCGCCTATGGTGCCCTTAAGACAAGCAGGGCATATCGTGGGCGTGCAGGCTCACTTGGTACTGGGCGACGGATACCTGACCACGGCGGGCACCTTCCGCAACGACAAGAAGGTGGGCCGGCTGCCCGACCGAGGACGCGTCTTCGAGTGCCTGAACCGCTGCGAGAGGAATCCCCCTTGCGCCTGCATCAGGTACGGCTAGAAGAGACGCTCCAGGGCCTTAGCAGAGCTTCTTTGTTCCAAAGTCGGCTTTGAATAATTAAACTAATTAGATACGTTTTTACTCCCTACAATACTTTCTTTTTGATACTCCGTTGTTACTAATTTTGGGGAGGGGTCGACGACTCGTCAAGGTGCACTTATGCAGCTTTCGTTCTCCTTCCAGCATGTACGTGTGCATCACTAAAAAAAGGAGACGTTTACAATCCCCTGTAGCGCCGAGGTAGAGCGCAGCTCTTGAAGAGGAGGAGGGGAAGGTACGGTGAGGAGGGTATGCCCCTCCTCGTCATCCGCACCCTCCCCATCTCTTCTCCTGATTGCCTCCCATTTAGGGGAAAATTTCCCGCAAAATTTGGGGGAATGTTTCCGCTAAATTTAGCGGGGAAATTTACCCTTAATGTAACGCGCGGTGACATCACGAGTGACGTCACTGGTGACCCTCGTGACGTCATCATTGGAACGTCCCATAATGCACCGCGCGGTTACGCCGACGGCGACGCCGCTCAAGCCGGAAAGGGCGCCTAAGAGCTGCGCTCTAAATTAGTGCAAGGACGACGGAAGGAAGAACCAGAAGACAGGAAAGAGCACTCTTTCCTGTCTTCTCGTTCTTCCTTCCGTCGTCCTCACGCTATGTTTTTAGTGATGTTTACCCAACTAGCCCACCAGATGATTTCAATGTACGTGTGCGTGGTGGAAAATAAAACGTAATTATTAAAGGGCCTATGAAACGAATTTTGGGCTGGTATAAATCACTTTAGATTGGGATTTTACTAATAGCACATCGTTCGGTGGGCCAAAAGAAAAAAAGGTAGAAAGTCAAAAGCCTGACTTTCAGTACAAAAATTTGAAAACACAGTGGTCTATTTCGTACCTCCTCCCCTTCGTAAGCTCTCTGCTCTTTTCACTGTGATACATCCGCGATTCCCAAAGCGCGTCACCGGGTCCAAACGCACGTCACACTATACCGGACCTCACTTATTCCCTTCAGCCCTAAGCTGATATTGTGGTGGAAGCTACGGGCTTGCCCGACCTATCAGCCCCTCCCTTTCATCACCAGACCACATTCTCTGCGCGTGGGTATGCGCGAGAGAGCGTGATCACGTGGCAAAGTGTGGCTGGCCCAACGAGCACGTAGCTTCCACAGTACTGTCAGCTTCGGGGTGAACGGGGTGGGGAAAGCAACCTTTGTCTGAATTTTGAGCGGCGGGCTAATCTTCAAGGGGGACAATGGCTCTGTCCGGGTATGAAAACGAGATTCCGAGCAAGAGGGGACTCCCCTCTTTCCGTCTTCTTGAACTGTTTGGTAGAATGCGCGATTTATGAGTTGAGGAGGAAAGCTAAACAGGAAAAAGTTGGAAATGCGTTTCAGAAGCTCGGCAAACTGACGTAGTTTTGTGGTAATCCTTCCCTCTCCACTTGTGCTGCATACCTCGCCGGAGACGAGCACGAAATCTGAGTCGGCTAGAGTGCGCATTGAAAAAACCGGACCTGCGATTGGCGAGTGCAAGGCGTGAGCCTCTGCTGAGACCGCCTCCGTTTCGTGTGCAGGATGTCCAACACCAAGAAGCCTTCGTGCGACCTGCTCACCCCGTTCCCGCACGGCAAGCCGCTCGTGGCTAAAGGGTTCATCTACTACGCCGCGGTACGTGGTGCGACCCCCTCTCCCAGGGCGTCCTTCCTGCGGGGCACGGAGCAAACGCGCTCTCCGTGGTCCCTCGGCGAGTGGGCCTCGCGCACCCGGGCATGCAATTCATTGGATTAGGTAAAGCGTCTTGCAATGCATGTCGACCGCTTCGTCCTCTACGGTGGATCGAATGCGACGCAACGTCACTGACCAAGAGCCGTCGGTGCCGTCGGCCTTCCGGCCCCTGCATCCGCCGTTCGGACATGGCGGGTTTGCACAGCCCAGAACGGAATCGGCACGGACCGCTCCGACACGCTTTGGCCATGCGGCTTTCCGGCTGTTTCGTGCAGCTATGCAGGACGCCGCATTTTGGGAAAAGCTCGCGGTGTGAGTCCATGGGGAAATTTCGGAACTCTGGTTGGCTTTCACGGAGGAGTTAGCGAGGCTCGACTTGAGGTGTTCCGCCGCATTTAGCTGCTCGCGGGTTTGCCTATAGGAGCCGCCGTGCAGCGAAGGAGCGTGCAGTGATTTTGCCTTCTCTGTTCCAGAACAAGTACAGGGACACCCTGTATAACGGTGAGTGAGAACGACGGGAAGCGGGCTCGTGGGCTGCCATCCGCTTCTGGACGGTCCAACTCAGCACGGTGGTGACGCAGCGACCACCCTGGCAGCTGCCTCCACTTCTTCCCGCACTTCTTTTCGGAAAGAAGTGAGGTCATTCAGCCGGCTGCTTTAAAGCAGGTCCGAGGTTTGGGGAAAGCTGCTGTTGCGCTTGGCCAGAAGGCCCACAGACCTTTGCGGCGGCGCCCAATCATTTGAACGCGGGAAAAAGCGGTGGGAAGACGTCACCTGCTTCCATCTAACAGTACGTGCACCAGGAGCACGGTGTAGGAAGGCTCTTTAGGTGTGGAGACTCCTCTCCTCGCTCCGTCGGAACGGCGAACACATCACGTCCCCTCCTTTCCTATGTTTTCTCCGCCTGCCCCTAGAGGGCGCCAAAACGCTCAGGCCGTCCGGTCGCCGGCCCTTCCGCCGGAACGTGGGCTAGTCACCCATTGCTTACGCCGCCTCTAATTGTTTCCAACTTTTTTTTTTTTTTTTTGCAATGGTGAATTGGAGCATAAAAGAAATGTAAAAACCAAAGATCCGAATTCGGAAATAGCCAAACATTTGAATGAATGCGCCGACTGCTCTCGAGCCTGGGGAAACGTAAACATTTTAGAAAGGGAAAACAACGGCATGAAAATATTAGTAAAAGAGACGATCAGGATAAAGACGTCTGCCGAATGCATCAGTCACATGCTCGGTCGTTGTTCTCTCCGAATTGAAGGCGCCTCGTAGGGGATTGTCTTGCATGCTGTAGACGCAGACACAACAGACTGCCCATCTGTTCAGGGTCGGATTCTGTCTGGCGTTCTCGTGGAATGCAGACGCCTCCGTGGAAGACAGACGCTTCTCCGGTTTCGGTCGAACGTGCAAAAGGGTTCGGATCGCATGAGTATGCGAGAGTACTGCAAAGGAAAAAACCGAGATGCAAAGAAGCAGTCTCGAGAAAAGAAGAAAGAGTCCCGACTGTGCGACTCGTAATGTGGAAAAGAACTCCAAAAGCAGCTATAGAGTGTGTCATACATTAAACAATGTTTTAACAGCGTTTTTTTACAGCGTTTTTTACGGCGATATTTTAATTTTTTTTAAAGTTTGTGATGATATTATTATTATACTTATATCAGAAGTGCTATTAATAAAACCGGTTTGCTTTCCTTGACGAGTGTGGTTACTATAAACTTTGGTTGCAATCTGCTACATGCAAATGTAAGTGTACTAACAAAGTGAACCTTTCAAATAATGCTGCTTTCATTAACCTCTGCGTGCAAAATGTGTAACTTCGTGCCAATTCGGCCAGCAGTTCAATTTAGCAGGACTCAAAGGCTGCCTTAAAATGTAAAAGAATAATCACGTAAGCTGCCCCACATGTTGAAAAAAATATTTTTTTAATAGTCCAGTAGAATTAACGGGAATTTGCGAACCCAACATATATTTTTTTTTCGAAAAGTCATGTGAACGGTGCTTAAAACAATTCAGTTCCGTATTATCCGTTAACAAGGTTTGTGTTAATCATTCTTTATTTTTGTACATTCTTTTTTTTCTTCGGTCGCACTCAAGTTATCGTTTACCTGCGGTACAATCAGAGTTTATTCATTTTACAAACGCTTACCGACGTTAGGATTGCGCTACTGAGGAAACAAACGACGGAATGTAAGCTAGGCTAGAAATTATCTACAGGAGAGGGATATTTTTTTTTCACTCGTAGACCGCCGCGTCGGCTGGTATTAGGGAGTTACTCTTGTTTGTCCGTCTGCCATTTTTCGGGTTATGAAAACTTCAGTGTGCTGAGAGAGATGATAGTTGAATGGCCCCACCTACATACCACATCGTACGCGAACCGGTAGCCACTGGAAAGCAAGCTGCACGCCGAGCAGGCAGCTAGCACAGGCGGCCCGGTGCGCTGCCGGATGGCCTGAAACTTACGGCGCCATCTGGGAGTGGCTCCGTGAAGCCAAGCGCGCGGGGTGTCATTATCTGGTCGCGGCGGAGAGCGGAGTCTCTACACCTAAAGAGCCTTCTACACCGTGACCAGGAGTAACGGAGGACCGCGTGTTCGCGAGGATCAATCCAGGCTTAAGCTGCGAGATGTGTCCCGCGCGAGAGCGACCGATGTGCGCTCGCCAGCGTCAATGTCAGAGGTTAGCTCCGACGAGATCCGTTCGGTTCGGTCTTAACCCATTGAGATCGGTTTAACTCTAGCCAGATCGGTTCGTTCAGAGCAGAGATCGTTGCGGTCGCCTTGCCGACTCTTGTGCCCGTCCCCCCGCAGATTCAGGCGCTGGCGTCAATTACGCACTGAAGAAGAAGGCGCAGCAGAGCTCCACCTACGAGCTGTACGGCATCCACTACACGCCGGACAAGGCGGTGGACGGGTCTCACAACACGGACGGCCTGAAGCCGCCCTACTTCGCCCACACGGCCGACTCGTACTGGAACGAGCTGTGCCCCTGGTGGATGGTCGACCTGGCCCAGGACATCACCGTCACCGGCGTCCGCATCCGGAACCGCAAGGAGTGGGGTACGCCTCTCGCATCACGCGCTCTCCTCACGCGCCCGACCGAAGCACTTGCTTCGGGCTGCGGCCTTGTGGTCGTTCTATGCCTAGATGGGCTTGTATATTATACAGAAGACATTTTGTTGAATGCATGCTTCCTCGCTTACGCTCCCGTCTGCAGCCAGTTTCTCTACGAAGAAACACGCCTCCGCATCTTTTGTACGAGCAACCATGGCAGTGTCCATCGGGGTCACGTGGTTTGCGTCTCCTCTCCTTACTTGGCCTCTCCCGACCGCTATTATCTTCGCCGCGCTTCAACTCCCGCATTCCCACACGCCGTAAATCTATTAGATTGCTAAAACTCTCGCTGGTTTGAGTTGCCCTCTCTCTTAAATCGAGGCTATCTACACTTTGTATACGGGGCATTCACTGGACGCCATGTTTGAGGGCGATGTTTAGAGCATAGAGTTCTTATAATGTAGGCTAGAGGTTCAAATGGCGCTAGTGTACTGTGGCAAATTGTAGCAGGGAGCAACCGGTCCGAAATTGACTTCCGGTAAGGCATTTCTATGGGTGAGGGCGATGTTTAGAGCATAGAGTTCTTATAACGTACGCTATAGGTTCAAATGGCGCTAGTGTACTGTGGCTAATTGTAGCAGAGAGCAACCGGTCCGATATTGACTTCAGGTAGGGCATTTCTATGGGAAAAAGTGAGAGCATTTTCTCCCTGTGCTCGATTATAAGAGCAAATATTCCGAATATCTCGTACGAACTGGATAGCTTGGAACATTCCTCAGTCAGGCAAACGATATAATTGGTCAGTTACGGCGTTTTTCTTTCCAATTCATTGCATTAAAAACGGTACTAAAACGGCTTCGTACATGTATTTATGTGCACTGTCGGACACTGTTAGCGCGAACGCGACGTCGGCGATTTTCAGCATGGGGGATATATACGCGCAAAACGAACGAAGGACATCTATAAAACCGAGAGAGACGGCAAAAACTACGCAGTAACACTGAATCAGTAACTGCCTGTACATGTACGATCAATATAAATTGAAGGGCAAGTAATATAGTCCGATTTTCAATAAGTAAGTACCGCTTTATTCTTTCTGTTCTGTGCGAGGATACTTGTTCTGCGTTCAAAACATCGCCCGCACGCAGGAAATTTTTGAGAACAAGTGCCTCATAAAAGCTGCACGCCAGACAAAATAATAAAAAGAGACACCTTTCATAGCTCACGTAATGGCCTCTACCGGACTCCGAGCCACGGGCATTCACTTCTCGCGCAGTGAACGCCATTAAAGTGCAAACGCTCTCCAGGACTTGAGTTGTACCCACTCCCACTAGAGCCTCCCTAGGTCTATGGCTAGGCTTCCGTGGATTTTTCGTGAACGTGAGCAAAACCTCGCAGCGCCCTCTCTTGTCGTCGTCCCAAGCGCTTGCGTGCCTAGTTCCTTTCGCTCTCCCGAGGTGGCGGTCCCGGTGCGCGTGTCTACTTTCCGCCGGGTGACGGTCACGTGGCGCGTGTCTAGTTTCCTCCGGCTCCTCGGGGCGGCGACAGTCGTCCACGCGAATGTATATAAAAACAACCAAAAGACAAGTTGCCGTTCTCCATTTTCAGTTTCTCTTCTATCGTCGTAATGGGAGGCCGCGTAGAGTCCGACTCCCGAAGAGCAACGCCCCTATGAAGAGCAACGGCGGAACGGCAACGAGAACGTCAGCGGCTGGCTGGCGACAATACCACCGTCTGTGTCGTATGCTAAACAGCTACGCTGGTCATCCACGTTCACAGAGTGGAATGGCTTGTACTTTTTTGTCTCATCGCGCGCACTCTTTCGCACAGTCATCATCAAAAGTGAAGCACTGATTTCCAACGGACATCTCATGAAAGCGCATCCTCAACTAATGTTTTTCGCGTGCTCCATCAGGCGCTTGCGGTCATAAACTACCTTTTGCGAATAATCTTGGCAGAATGAAACTTTTTGTCTTAGCTTAGGGGCGCTGAAAATAATCGTTTCCTCAATTTTAAACTGATTGAAACGTACTACGATGGACCCCTTGTAGATAAGTCTAGACTCCAGTGGAACCTGCAGTGACTCGGAAACAAGCTTGGGCACCGTGAGTTCTGACTCATGCCACGTTTAAATTAGACTGTCGGGTAACCTAACAAACAAACAAAAAAATTTTTTTAGTTTTTTTATGTTATCGTGAGTTCTGGAAATTTGCTTGGTAAGCTTATAATTGTCCCTAGCAGCGACTTTAAGTTGGTTGACGTAATATTTTAGCTAATTGACTATCGTTACTTGTTCGATTTAAGGTACCCTTGTGTCAACCACGGCGAGCACGTCATCAGCTTTCTTTCGTTATAGTTGAATGTCCTGAGTGACCTGCATATGCTTATTTTGACCAGTTTCTATTCTAGTTAGAAAGGCGATTATTTTCTTGTCCGTTGTTTTATGCATTACTCGAATTACTGCTGTCAAATCTTCAAGGCCGGATAAGGGTAAGGTGGAATTCCTTCCGGTGCTAAATCCCGAGTGGTCTGAAGGCGGTCGATCTTTTTGTAGCCATTCAGTTTATATGTTTTCCTTTTACAGAAGCGCGACTTCTACTCTAAGAAGCAAAAATAGTATTCTCCAGATTGGAAACTATTATAACACAGGCTTTGCCGTGACCGAGAAGTGCTATAGCCTGTTGTCCTGAGTGAACCTTGACGAGATATACGGTAAACATCCTAAGGTCAATAATTAATTATTTCGAAAGAAACTGGAGTGGCCTTTTCCCTGAACGACTAAACCTGCACTCTGACCAAACTTGGCGTTTCTTTTTTGGCGTACTAACTTTGAAATTTCTAGCTTTTCGGATATATCCAAAAGGACAAAAATTTTACCGGCGAGTGTTTTTCAAATATTGCTATATTTATCAGAACACACGGAACCCTATCTATAACGTTGCAAATGTCGGTGAAGTTAGGCAGACAAATGATCAGTCCTGGGTGAATTCACAGCAATTGCCGCGACACTTTATGGGGCCCTTAGGTGTCTCGCAGTAAATCCTGTTGTTCACGCAAAGATTCCCTCGCTCCTGCGGCAAGTCTAGCTTTTCGCTCCGCTTATTTTGCCTTCACCTTACGTGGAGGAGACATCGGCAATTTTCGCTCGGAGGGTGACAGTCTCACTTATTTTCTACATTTAGAAGCCTTCTAATGGACGTGGCGTGGAACATTAGTGGCGCGATGCGACGTCACCGGAACTGCGGCCGTCTAGCGGGTGATGAGCGAGACGCATATGCGCAGCTGTCCTCGACGAATTCGTGTTTGAAGCGGCGCGCTGAAGCAGCTGGAGTGGCTCTGCGCATATACGAGTTCTCGCTTCACGATCAGCCGACCCTGGATTCAATCCGGGAAAGAGCAGAACGGGTTTGGGGGACTTTCTTCTTTCGAGCGTTGGCCGATATTGACGACGGACGCCCTACATCAATTCCAGTTTGAGGAAGGGCCCAGGGCAGCTGTTGCTCTAGAGCAAGGGGCCCGCAAGCCGAATCAAAAAGGTTATTGACACGCAACTGAAAGACCAGTCTTGCCGCCGCCAAGGCCGGATACCGCGCGACAAAAATATGCGCTCTGCGAATGTCGCTTCTCAGCAGCGCGTGCACGCGTTGGGGAAGCCCGCTTGACGAAACCAAGGCAACCGGGAAAATAGCGTGAATGCCTCTCTGCCTGCTAGCCGGGTGCGAAAGGATACTAACACAGAGACGACCGAAACCTCGCAAGGCGATTGGCTGATCGGTCTCAGTTGCCATGGCAGTCGTCAATTCGATATATTCGAATTTTCTACGCTTCGAAAGGGTCGTTTTGAACCAGTCGCGCCAAGATCGCTATGGAGCATCGTGGTACTGAAAGCGTCCCTCGCTAATATAAGCGTCTCATGGCACTGTGTATCCAATCAACTTATCAATCATGCTTATCTTCACATATTGGCGCCGTGCGCGGCCGAAAGCTTGGCGCTGTGGTCGGCCTTCCACGATTGACCGAACGCTGATGAATATGACGTCGGAAGGGGATTTATCATCGACGGAAATAAGAGGAATGAAAGAACTTGTAATTTTGACGGTGTTGGCGGTGTTCCTTTAAGAGCGCAATGATTTCAAGCTTTTACCATAGGTAATAACACACACCATCGAAGTTGTTGTTTGCAAGATAATGACGTCACAAGGGGGAACCATACGAGGGCGCCACCAAAACATCTCGCCGCTAATATCTTACAAAGGTATTGTTGTTCTTGCGTATTTCAAGACAGGACAATTTTTTCGATGCCGCTAAGCACCGACGCAGCATGTGGTTGCTGTGCGAAGATGTGCGCTTGTTTCGCAGCGCAAGCGCGCGATTGGGTAAGCCCGCTCGACGAATCCACCCAAGGGAGAAAAAGCACAGAGCCTGACGCATTTTATCAATTTTAAAGGACTTTATCAGCAGAGTATAATTAAGAACTCTGCTGGAAACATTTTAGATTTGATTAATATCGAACGTGCCCGTTTTCGAAGTGAATAAGCGTACCGGGATGCGCATGTTCCAATTGACAATTTTCGTCCACCATTTAGTTTATCTTTTTTTGTCTTTTCAACCACTACGTGAGCAATCCATACCAAAGATCACGCACGCGCATGGCGACTATTTGGACCTGTGCTAATCGTCTTCACGACTGCGATTGGTCTCAATTCTTTGCCTTAGGAACATTGAGTCTTGTGTTCAATTGTTGACATCAACTGTCCAGCGGGCTATGGAAGAATTTATACCCAAACAGCGTTCAAGGAAGTTCAAATTTCCTAGTTGGCTTTCATCTGACTTTATGACATTAGGTGTTTAAAAAGCAGTGGTACCACAGGCTGTGTAAAAAATTAACAAGTGAGCACTGGTATCAAATATTTCCAGTTTGCAAAATGATAGTAAAAAAGGCTTGATACCAGAGATGAAGCGTGCTATCATGTCCACCTGGAGGAGAACTTTAGAAAAGAATCAAATTGCTTTTGGCGTTATGCACGGCCACAAACCAAAGATAATGTCAGCGCTGCCTTTGAAACATGATGATAGGATCTGTTTCCGAACCACTGGAAGTGTGTCTGACATTCGCTGAGCACTTTAGCTCATGCTTATCTTTTAACCTCATAGTGCCCTTCCTGTTGTTGCATTCGAAGGTTTTTCTTCCTGTTTTGCATACCAAAGTGTGACAGAGGATGAAGTGATGCGCTCTGTTCGGAAACTAAAACCGCAACTCTCAACCGGCTTTGATGGCATTCCTAGATTTATTATCAAAGGCTGTGCTGAAATATTTGTCCCTGTCTTGACATATCTATTTAATTTTCCTGAAAATGAGGAACGATAAAAAAACGGACAAACACCATCTTGTAAACCCATCTCAGGGTTTACAAGATGTCGATTAATACAGCTGCCTGCATTCTCTCACTGCTTACAAAATGAGGTTTACCCTTATTTTTGAAAAATGTCAGTTGTAATACCTTTTCATAAGCCTGGGAATCCTTTTGATGTCAATAACTTTCGCCTCTGTGTGGATTTTGTGGATTTCCAAAGGTTTTTGAAAAGGTGGTTTTCGAACCTTTGTATTCCTATTTTGAACAGAAAATTTCACCTGAACAACACGGGTTTCTCGAAGGCAGATCAGTAGAAAGAAGCTTAGCTGCTTTCCTTGGTCACAGCGGACACGCTGTATGTAACTGCAGTCAGGGGACACAATTTACTTTGACACGACAAAAGCATTTGTTTAGGTCGAACACCAGATAATTCTGATGAAATTGAAGAAAAAATGGATTATACCCATTGTATTGCGCATGGTTTAAGAGCTATCTCGATAATCGCAAAAATCTAGTTAGATTTTCAAACTGTCTGTCCGAGTCATTTCCATCTTTATCTGGCGTACCCCAAGGTTCTACAATACGTAACTGGAACGAAG